>LBNU01028745.1:82654-138846 GCA_014162995.1 Artemisia annua | reverse complement strand
GCATGAGCACTTTCTTCACTATCCACTGTAGCATAAGTCGTTTCAGGTAGACCAAGAACAACAAGGT
The DNA here is from genome assembly GCA_014162995.1 of Artemisia annua. Classification (NCBI taxonomy): domain Eukaryota; kingdom Viridiplantae; phylum Streptophyta; class Magnoliopsida; order Asterales; family Asteraceae; genus Artemisia; species Artemisia annua. The sequence goes on along the minus strand of LBNU01028745.1, from coordinate 138,779 downwards.
GAAATGCTTGATCATCAGCAATGATTTGTTGTCGATCTTCTTCGGTGTAGTCAGTCTCATTCTGAAGTCTGTGGAAAGGTGGTACTGGGGGGGTTCCATTCGGATCACCAGGGTCTAGTATTTCTCTTGGTTTGAAAGGACCGTGCAAAACAGAATTAACAAGAAGATTTCCATTTGTTTTGCTCTTAAGATAGCGTAGCATTCTACTAGCCCATTGTGAATAACCACCCTTTAAAAGCATGGGAGGTCGGTTTTCAGCACCGGCGGCATGAATATCTTGTTGAGTTGCCATGATGATTTGATTCAAAATGAAAAGTCGTGAAAAGTTGTTGTTGGATCTTTAGGATGAACTTAGGTTGTTGTTGTAGATTAGGTTTGATTTGTGAAACGTCGTTGGTTGATACGGTTGTTCTTAGTGAGTTTGAGTTTTCCCTCCAAAAATCGAATTTGAAAATTTTCTTACCCAAAATTTGAAAATCACGATGGAATGCAGTTCTAAGGTTGCACGAAAAATTTGAGTTTTAAAAATTTTGACGCCAAATTTTATCGAAAAAATTTGAATTTTGGCCGAAAAATTTGAATTTTTGGTCAAAATTTTCAACGTTAAACCAAAATTTAAATCTCGCGTAAAAATTGAACGTTTAATCTCCTGCAAAAAATAAATTTTACTCAAATTTTCCCGCCACTAAGATCGTACTCGCTGGGTGGAAGGTTTGTTACTCGCTATCAAAGTCTCCAAACTCGCAAACAAAGAAGGAACGTTGATACTTGCTAACACTTAGATACTCGCTAACACTTGATACTCGCTAACACTTGTTGATACTCGCTAACACCTTGATACTCGCTAACACTTGATACTCGCTAACACTTGTTGATACTCGCTAAGTAGAAAAATTTGAGCAGCGTATGGACTTTGATACTCGCTAAGAATTAAACCTTACTCGCAATGGATAAGGTCAATAAGGCATACTCGCCACTCTTAGGTGATACTCGCTAAATAAAAATCAATACTCGCTAGATCTTATCCCTTACTCGCTAATAGAAGCCCATACTCGCTAAGCAAAACTTGATACTCGCAATACTTTTTCAGATCACACCCATACTCGCTAAACCCTAATTCCCATACTCGCTAAAACCCAAAAAACTTTAAACTGAGCGAATTTTTTTTGTACTAGAACGAGTAGAAATCAAGCCTAACGAATCAAGAACCTTTAAAACACCTTAAACCATTAAACCTCAATCAAACCAAATTAACCAAGAAACTTAACGAATGAAAAAACAATCCAAACTACCCAAATAAATACCAAACGACCCAAACCAATACAAAAACTAAATCTAAAACAACCTAAATCTATCCCTTGGCGATTGATACCACTTGTAGGACCATGTATACAACCTAAATCACGACCTTATTCATCAAATCTTAGAGAGAGAAAGTGAGATGAAGAGAGAGAGAGATGGGAGGATCACTATGTGTAAAATGAAGAACTATGTTTATTCCACAATGATCAACCAACCTCAAAGTGAGGTTATACAATTCCTTATATAGGTGTGAAGTCTATGGCTTTTGATCTTTTACATATTTGGCCCTTAGACTTTCTAGTAATTGATAAATGAACATATAACTTCCTAAAACACTTTCTAACGCAACCTATTACACGATTCAAGAATATAATGACCGACACTTTATAATATAAAAATACAATGCTAACAAAACACAATACTTGAGATAGTTCCTAGGCGTGTAAATATTAGGCGTGTAAATGCTAACACTTTTGATATAATTTTTATAGATTACATTATGCATGGCAGTGGCAGTTACACTATTACAATTACAAACTGAAATATAAGTAAGTAAAAGTTTGGCCCAAATAAATGTGTTCAAGTTTTGGCCAACTTTATAAAAATGTTCAAATTGAGCATATGATAATTGAAACAAATAAGGCAATTTACCATTTCATTAGAAATAAGCAAACTCCAAATAAAATGTTTAAGTTCCTCCACTAAATACTGTTAAGAAACAATCTACCAAGAGAATATTAAGAAACAAAAAGTTCAAGTTTGCCTTTAGTTCAGTGGATTGTCACAAATACTAAGCTACATATTACAATTTGAAAGAAAAAAATTGTTGGTCCTTATTAAAAGAAAAGGTTCATTTTTTTGTACCTCTCAATAAAACTACTGATACAGTTTAGTCACTATTTTTAAGTTTAAGTTGAAAACCTAATAAAAGAGTAATTTTTCTTCATATTTCTAATCTTTTTTTTTCAATTTTCAAGTATAATATGTTTTGATAGAGGTAGTATTCGATATGATGTGTACGCAATGAAAGGCGATATTCGAATACAAACTCAATTGATTATCGAATAATTCGCGGATTATCTCATGTTTCTTTTATATATTAATAGAACATGTTTACGTTTATTGTTTTCTTATTATTTTTTCATATTTCTTTAAAAACCCCGTGAATCCACGAGTCTTTAAGCTAGTATATATATATTTGAACCTTGAGTGAGCTTGACTTGATTAACCTAGTCTACAAGTTTTGACCCTTTGTCTATGAGATAACCATACAGGCATCCATATTTTGGAAATGCAGTATTATGTGGACTTCCCATCACAACAAAACCTAGTGTTCTTTACAAATTGCAATGGGTTGCATATAGATATGTAGTTTTATGTAAATATGCTGTTTTCAACCACTTATTCTTGTTCACGGCTAGGTGACAACCAAAATTCACTCACATTGACAATATAATTTATATGCTCTGTTGTTTAACAATAAAAGATTTTAGTAAGACATCCTAAAATAAAGACTCGGTATTGTCTACTTGTTAATATTTGAGGGATTTCATGACGAGTTTCATTCTTATAGAACAGGTGTTGAGTGTATGAAACAGGGCTCTGAACAGAGCTACTCTGTATGTAACATCAGAATGTGGAACTTCATTATCTACAGAAACATATTTTGTTTTATTGCTAAAGAACACAGTGTTAGAGTGATTAAAGAAAAACAAAGGGATATAATATCAATTCATTCATATGCTCATTATCACTGAAAATGGTTATAGGTAAGGCATAGCATAACTGAAGTCACATAAAATATCTCATACTTGTAAAAATGACATAAAGGTCTCGATACTTGAATTGGACACATAACAATACTCTCCATTATTCCAAATATTTAGCATTCTTCTGTTTCATTCCAAACCGACCACCTTTTCACAGCTTCCTATTTATTGGCCATCCATTCTTCAGGGAAATAAGTAGCAAACAGTCATCATTGATGTAAAATTTTTTGAACTTGGTTTGACTACCTAAAAAGTCAATAGAAAACACTTCTGAAAGAGGGAAAAGAGCTTCAAAAGGAGGGAAAAGAGCTTCAAAATAGCTTAGGAATTCAGGTGCTACATAGAGATGCTTTACTTCATTTCCATGTTTAAGCATTTTGATTATTTCATCCCATTACCATTGAACACCTTGAAAGAACAATCATTCAACTAGTAAGACTTTGGGAGTATGTTTCGTAACCAATTACAATATATTAGGTGTTTGATTTTGTGAAGGTGGGTGAGCAGCCACATATACCATGAAAAGTAAGTTTATAATGATTAATAGGGTGAATCAGGTTTAAAGTCTCTTCTTGTTGACTCTTGATAAACTCAATAACTGATATACCTTGGTCTTTTCTACACAAACTTTGAACTGAACCTGTGAGGCTTATTTTTACAAGTAAAGATGACATCTGATTAGTGGATGGGTTCCCTGAGACCTTACTTAGATTTGTGAAACTTGTTTACAGTTTAACACTTTGATAGGTAAAATCAAATCAGCAAGTCCTACATAAGATCCTTGACAAAGAAGAACATACATCAGCGTACTGAACTGCGCGGCGAACAGGATGCCTCGACGAGCTTACCGGTTCACCAAAGTCCAATCCTTTCAAGAAAATAAGAGGGGCAGTGAACAGGATGCCTCAACGAGCTTACCGGTCCCAAAAAACCAGACGTCGTGATGATTAATTTGTGAACTACAAAATGAATATCCCTTATACATCACACTGGCCATGTCTTGTGACCTCCCTCATGATTTTCAGTTTTTTTATATGATATAACATTTAATTCCCCAAGACATCAGAGTCTCTAATCTAATTTGACCACAGTAATCTCACCTTGTGACAACAATAACTATTTTAGTTAAATGAAATCTGTTGAAACTTATTTAAAAGACTAAATGGTATGCATTTTCTGTAACTAGATTGCACATTGAATACCTGTAATCATCACACTTGACGCCTCTGGAAATGTACTGGGCCAACTGGTGTTGTGGTAGTGGAGGGTGGTGTTGATGTTGGATAATGGATGATAGTGGTGGTGGTGGAGGGTGGTGGTGTTGTCGTGTGGTGGTAGAGGGTGGTGGTGATGGAGGTGGTGAAGAGAGATTAATTGGAATTTAAAAGAAAAGTAATTGTGGGATGAAGAAGAGGGTAAAATAGTCATTTCACATGTCACTAACGTGAAAAGTTAAAATGCATTATGCCAAAAAACCATTTTTGCATGAACTGTAACCCGCAAAGGGCACTATTTGCAAAACGAAACCTGCTCAGGTACATTTTAGCATTTTTTTTTCGTATGAGGACCATATTTGCATTTTTTCGAAACGTTAGGGATATTTTTTGCAGTTTACCCTTATTATTATTATTATTATTATTATTATTATTATTACTACTACTACTACTACTACTACTACTACTACTACTACTACTACTACTACTTTAATTTTTTTTATTATAAGCATCACTTTTATTAGAAACTCATAGGATTTACAAGAAATTAGTGGGGAGCCGCGATACTAGTTGAGCCCTCACCCCTTTAGCTATACCAAGGCTAATTCTACTAAAAAATTGAATAGCATATAATAATAATGATAACAATATTATTATTATTATTATTATTATTATTATTATTATTATTATTATTATTATTATTATTATTATTATTATAATAATAATAATAATAATAATAATAATAATAATAATAATAATAATAATAATAATAATAATAATAATAATAATAATAATAATAATAATAATAATAAATAAGTATTAATGATAACAATAATAATAATAATAATAATAATACTAATAATAATAATAAATAATTACAATTAATAATAATAATAATAATAATAATAATAATAATAATAATAATAATAATAGAAATTATTATTATTATTGTTATTATTACTATTATTATTATTTATTGTTTCTAATATTATTTTAATTATTATTATTTAATTTTTAAATTTTATAAAAAAAATTGAATTACATTACGTTACGTTGCGAGTCAACCAGACATATCAACAAATTTCATCAATCACAATTACAATACATTTCAATTCTTTGAATTACAATTACATCAAATTACAATTCCTTCCAAAAGATTACAATTCTTTCAAAAACATTCTGTGAACCAAACTGTACAGAATTTTAAAAAATATAAAAAATAAAAATAAAAATAACAAGTTATTGTGATATTTAAATGAATACATGAGATTATACATATACGAAAGACTCATGTTATTCCTCTTTATAAGATTAAGTAGGATATCCAGAAAAAAAAAATATATTCTTTTTTAGCTATCCGCATTAAATAACGACTCATGTTATTCCTCTTTATGAGATTAAATAAGGATATCCGAAAAAAAAATTCTTTTTTAGCTATCCACATTTAATAACGACTTATGTTATTCCTCTTTATGAGTTTAACCCGCGCACGGGTTTAAAAATCAGCTAAAACTATTATAAACAGGAATATAAATATCAAAATGAAGGCATAACCTCACACATTATTGTGAGATGAAAAAATAAACGATATTCTACATATAACAATGACACATATTACTTTAAGGATATTATGAGATGCTAAACACACATAATGTTTAGAACATGATATCATAGTTAAATTTAAACAAGATCAACATAAATAGCATGTCAGTTCAACAAACTTAAATCCTTCGTGCAACATACATCTGAACAAAATATTAATCGATATTAATACATACTTAAAAAATTATGTAAAAACCCGTGCGTGCACTGGTAATTGAAATTTAATAAAATTTTATAAGAAAAATTTAAACAATACAAAACGGGCAAATTGCACAAAAGTGTATCAAACTCATGCTCAATTTCAATTTAAGGTACTCTACTTTTTTTCTTCAATTTAATGTACTCAACTTATTTTTTATTGCAATATAAGACATATAACGGATTTTCCAGTTATCTTATAATGAAAAAGTTATATGTTTCACCCCTATGTTTTTCCCAAATAACACTCGTAGTCCCTATTTCATTTTAATTACGAAAGACATACGTTTTCGTCAGTTTTTATACGTTTTGTCCATTTGTATACGTTTTCATAAATTTTTTTATGTTTCCGACCCTTTTTTACGTTTTCGTCCGTTTTTTACGTTTTCGTCCGCTTTTTTAAGTTTTCGTCCGTTTTTTTACGTTTTCGTCTTTTTTCTACATTTTTGTCCTTTTTTACGTTTTGTCTATTTTTTTACGTTTTCGTCCATGTTTTAACATTTGCATTCATTTTTTTACGTTTTTGTCTGTTTTTTTTACATTTTCGTCTGTTTTTTTACGTTTTTGTCCGTGTTTTGCGTTTTCGTCTGTTTTCTTACATTTTGCCCATTTTCTTACGTTTTTGCCAGCTTTTTTACGTTTTCGTTCATTTTTTTACATTTTCGTCCGTTTTTTTTTTTGTGTTTTCGTCCACGTTTAAACATTTTGTCCAATTTTTTACGTTTCTGTTTGTTTTTTTTACGTTTTTGTCCGTTTTTTACGTTTTCATCCGTTTTTTGCGTTTTCGTCCGTTTTCTTACATTTGCGCTCGTTTTCTTATGTTTCTGCCAGCTTTTTTACATTTTCGTTCATTTCTTTATGGTTTTTTTTTCGTTTTTTGTGTTTTCTTACGTTTTCGACTGTTTTTTTTTTACGTTTTCTTCTGTTTTTCACGTTTTCATTTTTTTCCCGTTATCGTTCGTATAAAAACTGATGAAAATGTATAAAAATAGACTAAAACGTAAAAATGGACGAAAATGTAAAAAAAGTTCGAAAACGCAAGAAAATATACGAAAACATAAAAAAATTGACGAAACGTAAAAAGCAAACGTAAACATAAAAAAGCAGATGGAAAAATGCAAAAAAACAGACGAAAACGTAAACAAACAGTTGAAAACGTAAAGAAACGGACGAAAACGTAAAAAAACGGATGAATGCGCAAAAAACGAACGAAAATGTAACGAAATGGACGTAAACGTAAAAAAACAAACGAAAACGCAAAAAAACAAACGAAAAGGTAAAAAAAAGACAAAACGTAAAAACGCATACGAAAACGTAAAAAATGGACGAAAGTGTAAAAAAACGAATGAAAACGTAAAAAGCGGGAAAAATGTAAGAAAATAGGCGAAAACGTAAGAAAACGGGCGAAAACGTAAAAATATGACGAAAACGTAAAAAAAACAGACGAAAATGATAAAAAAAAATTTAAAAATAAATAAAAAGTGGACGGAAACGTAAAAAACGTACGAAAACCTAAAAAAAGGACGCAAATGTAAAAAAAGTAATAATAAAATGAAAGGAAAGACGAAAACATAAAAAGGGACGAAAACGTAAAAAAAGCGGACGAAAACTGAAGAAAACGGACGAAAACTTAAGAAAACGGATGAAAACGTAAAAAACAGACGAAAACATAAAAAAAACGGTTGAAAACGTAAAAGAACAGTCGAAAACGTAAAAACGGTCGGAAAAGTAAAAAAACTGACAAAAACGTATAAAATGAATAAAACGTATAAAAACAGACTAAAACGTATGTCTTGCATAATTAAAATGAAATAGGGACTTTGAGTGTTATTGGTGATAAACCATAGGGAAGAAACATGTAATTTTTTCATTATAAGATAACTGGGAAATCCGTTATATGTCTTATATTGCAATAAAAAAAAAAGTTGAGTACACTAAATTAAAGAAAAAAAAAAAGTAGAGTAGCTTAAATTAAAATTGAGCATAAGTTGGATGCACTTTAGTGCAATTTGCCCTTACAAAACCATGTATTTATAACTTGTCACGATGTTTAACTTTAAAGCAAAATAATTGAAATATTACTATTATACTATCTGCTCAAAACTCATGCATAATTTCTAAAACTACCACAATAACAAAATATTACAAAAGGTTTAACAAGAACTCACATAATAGTGGGCCAACATTTCAACATATATAAATAAAAAGTGAAATTCAATCACTAGTATTGTAAATTTAATATGGAGGTACAACATATAAAAGTGCATGCAATTACCCGGATACTTTTTTACATATAAAAGTGCATTGCTATGATGATCTAAAAGTATGTATTATGTGCGTTAATGCATTGTTGGATTGTGATTTATCATGCGAGTCTTTATGAGAAAAAGCTGCATGTTTTACATAATTCGGATAGAGGGTAAAACATGTTTGTCATCCCTACAGTTGTTTATAACTTGATTGATCAAGTTGGGCAATTGTAAACGATCAAATTCAATAGCTCAAATCAAAAGAATATGAAATGATTTGAACCATTAGATTTGATCCAATAGTTGATAATTGCAATTTGATCAATCAAGTTATAAATAACTTGAGAGGATCTCTTTCCCAATATCAGAAGGGAATCGCACGTCTACGACTAGGGGTGTTATAAAACCTGACTCGACCCGAACTCGAATATGGCTTTTCGGGTCGGGTCAATCGGGTCAAAAATTATGTTCAGATCAATCGGGTCAATGAGTTCTAAACAAGTTCGGGTATGTGTTTATTAGCCTCAACCCGAATTGACCCGAACCCGACTAACCCGGCTCAACTAGCACTTTTACACTGTAAAAATATTCGGGTTGACCCGAACCCGAATTGACTCGACCCGCGTTGACCCGAACCCGAGTACCCCGAGTTCTAAACAAGATCGGGTTCGGGTATGTTATTATTGAGTCTTGACCCGAATTAACCCGAACCCTACCGGGTCAACCTGAATAACACCCCTATCTACGACCCGACGTCAATTATTTCAAATATAGTAATATGGAGGCTCAAATTTTATGCTTAAAAGCATGACTAATTTATTCATTGTTTGACATGTGTTTTATTCATTTTATATTTCCTCATCTCTATTTTTGAATGTCTCATCCTCTTGTTAAGCATGTGTTTAGACATGAGAATCACTTTTCTTTCAAACATTACACCCATAAGAGTGCACGGTCCAGTGCATTGTTCGACCGCCATAAGGCAAAATGGGCATATGTGGCGCCGCCACCCAGCACCACATCACACACCATATGCACTCCAAAAGTGGCATAGCCAGCAACCTAGTCACATCCGTTATTTTTTTATTTGTTTTTTATTTTTATTTTTTCTATTTGCACGTTAAGAAACAACTAGAAACCAATGAAAAATAAACCACGTCTTTCTCAACGCTACTTGCAAAACGGACATTCTCTCTGTCACCGATAGTGCTTCTGCCCCCCATATGATGAAAACCTTGGCAAAGTGCTACTTTGGTGTCATTGAGAAAGACCTTGTTCCCAAATACTCGCTAAGCCCAAGACATGTGGCTATTCTCAGTAATATTCGCGCCCCACATGCACAGGATTTTCTTTTCACCATCCCTATCGACGGTTTGGGACAGAGGATGAATCATCGCCAATTTCGGGCTGTGTTATGCTACAGGCTTACGATCCCTATGTTCTCTGAAGGCGACATATGTCCGAGCTGCAATGTACATCGTATGAACCAGTGGGGAGATCACGCGGTCCACTGTTCTAGCGAGGTGGGTGTAAAGTTCAGACATAATTTGGTGCGTGATATCCTTGTTGATATATGCTCCAAGGTGGGTGCGCAAGGAGGCTCCNTTGGATAGCTTTGAGTAATGCTGTGGAAAGGAAAAGGAAGAAGTATGTGTCCAAGTGTGAAGGTAATGGATACAAGTTCGTCCCTTTTGCCTTTTCTACGTTCGGGGAACTCGAGGCGGAAGCGTTGAATACACTTTCTCGTATCAAGTCTACTGCCAGCAGCCACTCAAATAATATTAAGAGCGGTGCTTTTATTTTTCATCGAGTTAGTTTTTGTATTCAAAAGGGAGTGGGAGCTCAGATTGTGTCTAGACTCCCTTCCAATTTTATGTAATCGTCCATGTTTTTTTTAATGAAAAGCGATGTTTTATAAATAATAATAATAATAATAATAATAATAATAATAATAATAATAATAATAATAATAATAATAATACGTCACTTTTGCTATTAAATACTTACGTTTAGCATACAAACAATTTAACTTATAGGTGCCGTCACGTTGAGTTTGTACCTGTTGTTATAATATTGACATAAGTATTTGTATAGAACTCCAAATGATTCTCCGTTTTCTGCATTTAAAAATTCAAATCCTTAATTTTACACCATATATCACATATAATTTTTGAATTTTCAAATTATTACAGTTTATTTCATAAAAGTTGGAGAAAAAATATATATTTTTTTATATTTAAACACGCTTGATATATCACATGTGATATAACAATAATCTTTGGAGTCGAAGTCATAAGATATTGATATAAGTATTATTTTCGGTGCCAAAAATGATGAATCTTTTGGAGCTATATACAAATACTTATGCCAATTTTATGATAACATGTTTAGTGTTCGAACTTACATATAAGTGTTATATCACATGTGATATATCAAATAAGTTTTAATATCATTTTTTCACCAACTTCTATGAATTAACGGTATTGATTTAAAGGTTCAAATATTATATGTGATATATGGTTGGAAAGCTTAGAATGTGTATTTTATAATGCAAAAAATGGTAAATCTTTTGGAGTTTTATACTAATACTTATGCTCATTTTACGAGAGCGTGTTTGGAGTTTGAACTTACAGATTAGTGTTATATCACATGTGATACGTCAAGTGAGTTTGTCTTCCAAAAAATAAAATAAAATAAAAAAATAAATTATTTCCTCAAATTTCTATGAATAAACTGTATTGAAGTGGATATTCACTAATTAATTATGTTTAATATATGATTGGAAGCTAAGGATGTGTATTTTTTAATGAAAAATAATTAATTATTTGAAGTTTTACACAAATACTTATGCTCCTACCACGACGTCATGTTGAATGATTGAACTTACAGATTAATATTAGACAAAAATACACCGTTGGTCCCTAAACTTGCCAAAAAACATCGTCGGGGCCCGAAACTTGGCATTTTCGTCGCCGTGCGTCCTTTTTTTAAGTTATTGAGGCCAATTGCGTCCTTTGACCTATAATCCGTTGGTCAACACCGTTATTTGCTGTCTTTTTTTGTTTTTAGTTAAGGGCATAATGGTCATTTCATATATTTGGATTATTACTCATACTTTTCTTCCCTCTTTTGCTAAAATTTAAACATACTCCTTTAAACACACATACAATCCACACCGATCAATTTGGTTAATTGATCCTTCTATCGTTTAATTTATGATAATCCATAGTTGGGTCTTTTACTGTTATATAATCCATACTTGTATCTAAGCAATTTGAATAAGCAATCACAAATGCCATTAAAACTGAATATTTGTTGTATCAAAATTCATATCCAAACACCCCCTAAATAAGTGTCGTCGGATTTATAGATTGTTAAATGAAACTGCTCATCTGTTTTATTCATCTCATTTTAGTTGAACTAATCTGCCATTGATATTCTTCAAAACAGTACAAATTTCATGCAATCAAGAATCTATTTCGATTTCCATATATATTACAATTTTACATAAACAAAATACAATACAACTCGTGTTACAAAAATAAAGTGACATAACTAATTTGAAGAGCTCATAGAAAGTGCTACTAACGACGCATAGAATCCATCCTTGATATTGATCAGATGTTCATGTTTACCTTTTCTAGATGATGACTCCATTCTTCACGACTGTAATCACATCTGCTCCTTTAATAGTTGACAACCGATGAGCAACAACAACTGCGGTCCTGTTAACCATCACCTCGTCCAACGCTTCGTGAACCACTCTTTCTGACTCAGCATCAAGTGCACTTGTAGCCTCATCTAACAATAGTATCTTAGGACTCTTAACAATCACTCTAGCAATTGTGACTCTTTGCTTCTACCCACCTTACATTTTTACTCCACGTTTACGAACCAATGTATCATAGCCTTGGAGTAACGCGCTAATGAATTTATGTGCGTTTGCTAATTCAGAAGCAGCTATGATTTCTTGTTTGGTTGCTTCACCATCTTTTCCATAACTAATGTTGGCGCGTATTGTGTCGTTAAACAACATGGGTTCTTGGGACACTAGACCCATCTGCAGCCTAAGNACGCATAGAATCCATCCTTGATATTGATCAGATGTTCATGTTTACCTTTTCTAGATGATGACTCCATTCTTCACGACTGTAATCACATCTGCTCCTTTAATAGTTGACAACCGATGAGCAACAACAACTGCGGTCCTGTTAACCATCACCTCGTCCAACGCTTCGTGAACCACTCTTTCTGACTCAGCATCAAGTGCACTTGTAGCCTCATCTAACAATAGTATCTTAGGACTCTTAACAATCACTCTAGCAATTGTGACTCTTTGCTTCTACCCACCTTACATTTTTACTCCACGTTTACGAACCAATGTATCATAGCCTTGGAGTAACGCGCTAATGAATTTATGTGCGTTTGCTAATTCAGAAGCAGCTATGATTTCTTGTTTGGTTGCTTCACCATCTTTTCCATAACTAATGTTGGCGCGTATTGTGTCGTTAAACAACATGGGTTCTTGGGACACTAGACCCATCTGCAGCCTAAGCCATTTTAGTTGAAATTTTTTCAACTCGATCCCATCTAGTGAAATAGACCACGAATCAGGATTGTAAAACCTTTGAACAAGTGAAATAACCGTCGTCTATTACTATCTCCGTATTATCCTTCATTTGTGGTCCAAAAGATCTTCACTACCACTACACCTACCCTTACTTACTTCACCTAAATCACAAATGCTCACTCGCCATATAACAATCCAAACTCGTGTGAAATCTAAACAAAACTGAATGAAAAGTCAGATTCTTATTTCTAACATCAATGACCTTGATAATACAAAAGAGTATACCCTCACACACAAATCCATCATTCAATCAGCAAGTTTTTGATCCTTACTCTTGCCTATCCAAATTTACAAATTCTCTACCAAAAAAAAAAAAAAAAAAAAAAAAAAAAAAAAAAAAAAAAAAAAAAAAAACAAAAAAAAAACAAAACAAAACAACAACAACAACAACAAGGCCGAAAACTAGCAGTAGTCCTAACCCTAGCATCGGTAAAAAAAATAGATTCACATAAATATAAATCTGTTACATAATGAAAAACTATCATGCAAATCCATCAAATAAACATGGTTAAATTCACCAACTCTAACCCAACTCATGATATGTAACCCATGGCAATTTTGACCCATTATTCTAAAAACAGGTCGACTTGGGTTATAATTATTTCCAATGTGTCAAAAGGGTAGAAACTAAAACCGCATTTTAATCTACTCTATCTAAATCCAACAAATTTTAATTGGGGTTTCTAACCCAAAAGTTAGGGTTAGGGTTTCTTTAGGGTTAGTTGATTATAATCGGAGAAGATGATTATAAGTGGAGAAGATGATGATAAGTAAGATTGATCGGTGTGGATTGGGGTTAGGGTTTCACCAAAGAAGATGATGAACAGTCGAACAGATTGATCTGTGTAAAAAAGTATGAAAACGTAAGAAAAACGTATAAACGTATAAAAATGGACGAAAACATATAAAAAACGGACAAAAACATATGAAAACGGACAAAAATATATGAAAACATAAGAAAACTGGCGCAAACGTATAAAAACAAATGAAAACATATAGAAACGGATGAAAACGTATAAAAAAGATAAAAACGAACGACAACGTATAAAAACGGATGTAAGCGTATAAAAACAGACAAAAACATATAAAACAGACGAAAATGTATAAAACGGACGAAAAACTTTAAATTATAAACTGCCGTTATTATAAAGGATAGACGATGCAAACGGTCATTAGCCAAAAAGGCTAACGTGTAAATGATAACATAATCCACTTAACACCAGTTAAAAAAGGACCACGGAGTGTTATTTTTTGCAAAGATAAGAACTGTCCATGCAACTTTAAACTATCATGGATGAAAGTTGCAACTTTTGAAAAAAACCACAAGGACCATCTATGTAATTTACTCTAAGATATATACAGGACACCATTATTTATTTATTTTTTCCATTTTAACGTATTCCAACTCGAATTCAACAGGCATGATCATTATATATGTGTTGGAAGAATATTTGATACTCACTGATATCTTCATATTTATTTTTTAAAAACGGTACTGATATCTTAATATTTAAACAATTGATTTCGAATAAAAACAATATTTTTTCGACAACAATCAAAGGCACGATATCCACGAAAGATTTTATTTCTGTATCCCAGTTCTTATTTCGTGAATTAAAGGGTACATATAAAACAAAAGAAGTGTAAAAACCAATAAAAGCTTAACTAATAGGATACATACACCAGTACAACACAGATTAACATGTACATTTCATCATTAAAGTTCGAATAAAATTAAAATCATAACAAAGAAGATGAATTATATCATAGTCAAGCGGTACCTCAGTACATGCATGTTCGCAACCACTTCTAGCAAAGGGTGTCCTTGGTTAGGTATGTGTCTAGTAACATACTCGTAGTAATGGAACTTGAATTATAAGTGATCGGGTGTATAAAAGTTTTCTAACAGTAATATAATGACCTGCGTTAAGAATTATCTTTATGTTTCACCTATCAATGGACTAACTAAAAGAGGACTAGAAACAACTTGTTTTGAACTTGAACGTATGTACTTTTTTTTTTTTTTTTTTTTTTTTTTTTTTTTTTTTTTTTTTTTTTTTTTTTAAAAAATGAAATTAACACAACGAAGCGACACACCCAGACAACTGTTATTTTTACTTCAACTTTGGAGAGCTAGTTTAATCAAAGACCAGATGGACAATTGGCCAGGGTCTAGTACTGTTACAAATCTCTACATATTTGTAGATGCAGACTGTAGTTTTACACTCTGTTTGCTTGTTGATCACAATTCACAAGCCTGTCTATTGAGGGGCGGAGATAAAGGGGGGTCCGGGGGGTCACGTGACCCCGGCGAAAAAAATTGTAGTGTAAATTTTCAAAAAATTTCGGCTATTTTTGTAATTTGCCCCCCCAACGGACCAATTTTTAGTGTAGTTTCTAAAAATTATCATATTTTGCCCCCTCGACAATAAAGTTCTGGCTCCGCCCCTGCAGTGTCTAATTAACGAATTGATAAATAAAACAATGAATCAAAGTACAAATGCTTTTATTTTCATTAAATTTCCAGAATGCAAAGATAATAGATACCAAATGTCACCTCAATAATCCATGTAATAAAGCAAACTCATAAAAACTAATCAATACTAATTTATTCATTCGAATTCATCACTAACATTTTTCAGCTGATTAATGGACATAGAGAACGAGAATTTGGCTTATAAGAAAACAGTCAAACAGTGTTAAAACTACATTAACATAAAACAAGTTAAATATTAAACTCATATTGGAAAACTAAATAATAAACGATACTGATACTACGATACTGATAATGATAATAGCTTCAAGAGGAGTAAAGATCCGCCAGTTCATCAAAACAATCGGAACCAACATTAAATTCAGCGTTTTCAAGCATCCATAACAAATGATCAAACAACACAACTTCACAGTTAATAACCGAAACATCATTTTCATCATTACTATCACCGCCACTAGATTTCGACACGAGTGCATTCACTAGTGGATGACTCAAATACTTTGAGCTAATCACATATCTTTTCCTCATACTTCCAACAAAGACTTGTTCTTTAGGCTCTTCATTATCTCTAGTGACGTAAGTGATATCACTAACGTCACTGGATTTATATACAGATATGGCATTTGTATTCCAGATAATGCCTCCCGTGCCGACTTGATTATGTCTAGCGGATTTTGATCCGCTAGTGATGTATGATGACGGCAACGTTAGTTGCTTTGATAGGGATTTGCATTTTCGTAGCATGATATTGATTTTCTTCTTCATTTTTACTCCAATATTTATGTTTTTGGGAAGAGTGAAGGGCATATATATAGTGTTGAGAGATGGGAGTATATGAGGGTGTAAAGTGTAAATATAAAAATAATGAGGGTGTGATGTGACTTTTTAAAGCTGTGGGTCCCGGATTATTACTACGGAGTAATTCACAGTATTAATCAAATTGGGAATTAATTATATTTTCCTATAATATTTCATTTCCATTTCTTGTGTATCGTTTGGTGCTTATCTTTCGGATATGAAGATGTCCCTACTAAAAATTAGACAGCTTTGTGCAACAGAAAAATAACTTGTACAAATCAATTTTCTTATTTGATGGTAACACAAACTTAAACTATTGCAATTAATTGGACTAAGTTTGTAAATACGCAAGATACTTTCTCAAAAGTACCGAAATACGTAACATACTAAATATATTACTTATATCGCTAATTAACTTTCAAATTTTGAACAATATACGTAATGTCACCGGTTAGTAGCAAGTTATTTCATACGTGGCTTTTTTATTTTGAAATTTAATTACACGTCATTAGTAAACCCGTTTTGTCTGGTACCCAAAATGTTAACCCAATATGTATTTGACCCGATTGCCTTTAATAATGACCAATTTGTACAAAAAAAAACCCTAGATCTTAGTTTCTCCCAAAACCAAAATCACTCTATCAAATAATGTAACCCTAACCCTAATTACATTGCAATGTCTTCTTCTTCTTCCCACAATGGCTATTATTCTCGCAATCGTGCTCCTCCAACCCATTGCAAATGCAACCTTCCTTTGGCCAAGCGTGTTTCTTGGACTGAGCGAAATCCAGGGCGTCGTTTTCTTGTTTGTCCAAGGCCATCGGTATATTCTTGTTTTATTATTTCGATAAAGTAGGTTTGTTGCAGCATATTTTTAATTTTATTTTTTTTCCTTTTTTTTGGTTAGTCTTCTCGTCATAGGTGTGATGCTTTTTATTGGATTGATGGAGAGCCGCATGGTTGGTATAAAGGTGTATTGTACGAGATGTATGTGAGTATGAATCCAGAGCAAAGAGATGCGTTTGAACATGAGGTCAACCAACAAGAGAGGGAAATTGAGTATCAACAAAGAATTGCTTCTTTGGAAGAAGAAATAAGATCAAAAGCAAATATTGTTGATGAATTGAAAAGAGCAAAATCAAATGTTGGTCGTTGGAGAAAGATTTCTACTTTCTTAATGTTTCTCATGTTTATAATGGTTATGTTGTTGTTAGTTGTTGTCTGAACTTTCCATGTTAGTGTAATGTTAGTCTTTTGGCACTTATCTTAGTGTAATGGTAGTCTTTTGGCACTTATAAATGTATGTAAGAATGTAGGGTATTAGCACTTTTGTACAAGCCCAATGAAGTATGTAATGAAATCTAGAATCTTTTGAATCTGTTTTGTGTTTCTGCAAAAAAGTTTGTAATGAAATGTATCTTGGGTAATGTTATTGCACTATATTGGTTATGTTATTGGAGTATATTGGGTAATGTTATTGCACTATATTGGGTAATGTTATTGCATTGCATCCAAGCAAATTGCACTTGGGGAAAACATACATGCACATGGATGGCAAGCAGACTGCACATCACCCAAGCATAATGCACATGGCTGCACATCACCCAACCATTTTACATGTTAAATAACCAAACTGCACATGCTCCAATCAATTATAAAAATGGACAACACACATAACATTAAGACTGCATAGATAGATAGGCAAAAGGTTCAAGTGTTTACAGGCACTAAGGTGGTTACAAAAGTTGTGCCATGTTTTGCACACCTATCTAACAGTTAAAAGGCTGGATACAGGCACTAATATGGCTACAACAAAAGGTGTGCCTTTCCAGCTAATACATTTAACAGTTATAAAACATACTTAGATAACAAGTTTTGACACAAAAGCATTGAAACAGATTGACAGATACATTTAGAGACTAAATGGTCTGTCTGGAGTTTTCCCAGTGCCATCTGCAGGGTAGTTAAACTTCCTCCTCTTGGCAATCCTTTCTGATCTAGGCCTTGGTCTCACCTCAGGTCTTTGTCTTGGTTCCCTTGGTGCTGCAACAGTTTGACTTTCTTCAGTAGGAGCTTGCACTAGATGTGGAGGAATTGGTTCAGGTTGTGACTCTTCCACACTAACATCTTGTACTCCTTCTGAGATTGAGGGGAGAGTAGCATTATGTTCATCAATTGCTTCATCAAGTGCTGCTAGTTCACTCAAAGTAGCTCTTCTATCCAACAAATTTTCTGAGAAAGTGTCATCATTCCAATCAAGATCATCCCAATCTTGGTAAATTCTTCCATTTTGTTCCCTCTCTGCTTTTTTCCTTTCCTCTTCTTCCAGTACATCTCTTTCTGCTTCCACATCTTTCATGTATTGAAGTTCCTAGCAGTTCAACATTATCAAATATGGTATAGTTAGTAGTTGTTATGTTGAGATGGCATGGAAGTATCACAGTCAATAATTTTTTTGAAAGTAAAAAAGGAAAAATAAACAAGTATGGTACCTCTGTATCAATGGTAGCATCACATTCTTTACTTGCAGAACCAACACCTTTGCTAGCAGATCCACCCCTCTTGCTTCCAGATCCACCCCTCTTTATTGCAGAACCACCCCTCTTGCTTGAAGACCCTTTAGCCATGCTTGCAGAACCCCTACCTCTGCTTGCAGAACCCCTACCCATGCTTGAAGACCCTTTAGCCATGCTTGCAGAACCCCTACCCCTGATTGCAGACCCCCTACCTATGCTTAGAGACCCCCTACCCCTGATTGCAGACCCCCTACCTATGCTAACAGACCCTCTAACTCTACTTGCAGACCCCCTACCTCTGCTTGCATTCCCTCCACCTCTCTTGCTTGTTTCCCCAACTTCTTTTTGAGACTTACACACATCATTGATGGTAATACCAGGTTTTCTTTTCAGACCTTTGGTGTAAGCTGATTTTGGTGGCCTTGGTGGATCAGTATTTCTTGGTTTGTAAGTTTTAGGATTAGTGCAACTAGCCTTGTTATGACCTGTTCTCCAACAGTTTTGACAAGTCATAACCCTTCCAAATCTACGAACATGATGCTCATCATCCAATTCACTAGGGTGTTTGATTCTTAACTTCCTAGGCCTTCCTGGCATTTTTTTCACAATTGGTGGAAGTGGTGGTGTGTTTATGGTTGACCCCCATATCTTAGACCCATAAACTGGTTTTATAGAAAACTGATAAGTTTCAAACCATTTAGCCTGAGTGTACCAACTACTGACTCCAACATCTGGATTTAACTTAAAGTGAATGTATGCTGCAACAGCGTGTACACACGGTATCCCACTTAACTCCCACAACCTACAGTCACATGTTCTAGCTATCAGATTGACACCATATGCCTCATTCCTCTTTCTAACTTCAACTACTTGGTATGTACTAGGAACAACTTGCCACTTCCTCATATCATGTTTTAGTTGTTCCATATGATTCCTAATTGATGGAGTTAGTAAGTCATCACATGCAGCAGCTTTCTCACTCATATGCCACATTCTTTGCATAATATATACTCTAATATCCTCAAGCATAGTGATAATTGGCTTACCTCTAGCTGCAACTAGCTTACCATTGAATGACTCTGAAATGCCATTCTCAAAAGACGCACATTTTGTATGTGTTTGAAAAAATGCCTTACACCATGTTGCAGGTTCTCTTTCCATTAAAAAAGCATAAGCCTCTTCATCCAATTGTCTTATCTCCTGCATCTTGCTTCTGAAATCTTGCTCAATGGTTGCTGTAGCTGCACCCCAAAACAATCTTTTATACTCCAGGCCACTCCATTTCCTTTTAAAATTTGCATAGATATGTCTTGTGCAGTGCCTGTGTTCTGCTTGTGGCAACCATGTCCTTACAGCATCAATTAAACCCTACAAAACAAAAAACAGTTAACTATGGGAGTGCAGATACATATATATGACAGAAAGTATGAGATAGGTGATAAAAGAATTGAATGTTACCTTGTGTGAATCTGAAAGTATTGTCAATCCAAGCCCATTTTCCAGTTGCAGATCATCAGCCAATAGTGATAAAAACCAACACCAATTATTCTTATTTTCAACATCAACGACTGCCCATGCTATCGGATACATCTGATTGTTCCCGTCCCTTCCCATGGCAGTCAACAACTCACCTTTACACATGTGTGTAATGAAGCAACCATCAATTCCAATCACCTTCCTACACCCAGATAACCATCCATCCTTCACACCCTTGAAACACATATAAAACCTACGGAAGTAACTCAGTCCATCATCATGTACATCTACATCTATGTGACAGGTGGAACCAGGATTTGAATCAAGGACTGCTCGTCGGTATTCCCAAAGTTTACCATAATGTTCAATAAGGCCTCCATCATATTCATACAAAGCACATTGCTTTGCCCTCTTACATTGGCCTATACTGACATCTACTGAAAACTTTTCTCTTATATCTTCCCTCATAAACTTGTATGTTAGTGCAGAATTCATTGTAATCTCCTTTGCATAATGTCTTGCTATCCACCTAAATGTGACAAGTGAGCCCAGATTGTAGTTTCTACTACACCTATGATCAGCGTACAATGTCTTAATTTGAAAAGACCTTTCACCACTCATCCAACTAGCCCAAAGCCTAAACGGACAATGCTTACCCCTATGCTCTGCCACTCTCATCCTTGTCCATCTAACCTTAGGTTTCTTACCACCCTCGTCTGCCACTTTCTTACCCTTCACATTGTCACACTTATCGGATACTTTCTTACCCTTCTCCTTATCACTCTCATCTGCCACTTTCTTACCCTTCTCCTTATCACTCTCATCTGCCACTTTCTTACCAATTGTCTTATCACCCTGTAATGCACCTTTTTTCTTCTTTTTTTGTCCTCTCCTACCAGCACATCTACCCAGTTCTACATCTCTACCACAATATACCAGTAAAGACTTATAGTCACTCCTATAATACCACAACTGGTATCCATGCTTAACACCATAATCAGCTAGTGCATTTTTTAACTGCAATGGGCTTTCAAATTTCATGCCAAGAATTGGTTTAAACTCATCCCAAGGTGTTTCAGGGTTATAAGAAGGATACTTGACACCCTTTTTGATCTTATACTTAGCATCTATAAGATCATCATCTGGATCATTTTCTTCAAGTAAGTATTTTCCACTTAATGGGGGTATAGGGTCATCTCTAGTTCCTATGAAATTACCCTTACCAACCAGTTTTGTTAGGAAAGGATCATCCAGTGTCAACCTTTCAAACACTACATCATGTTCCCCTTCTGTATGGAAATCTATGTTATCTGGATCCCCATCAGATTCATCACCCCCATAATCAAGGCCATCTGAGGTCTCATCATTCTCACAAAGGTTATCATTATTAACATATTCCATAACATCATAATCATTAAAATCAGTATACAAAGTAACCTTACATCCATTTTCAAAGCCTACTTTGGTAAATGCTTCCATATCCTTGTCTGTTTTTAGTGGCCTAATACCTCTAGACAGTGTTGTACCAGGTAGACTATAGTACAAACTTGTAGGGGGATTAAGAACAAAGCGTCTAACAGTATTGAAAACCTCACCAATAGGCATTTCTTCAATCTGGATATTATCAAGTACTTGCAACCCTCCTTGCACGTACTTAAGTGGGTTTGGAACAAAAAACCCATCGTGATGGAGGTTAACAGTAAACGCAGCCATCGAATTACCTGAAATTGAAAATTAGGGTTTCAAATTGATGTTTAAAAATTAGGGTTCTGAAAGATTAAATAACAATTAATTACATCGTACTATACCTTATAACATTTGCACAACCACAATTTTCTTCCTTGGGATTATTAGGGTTTCAACTTGACTGGATTTGGGATTATGTTTTGTTGGTGGAAAGTGAGTGGATTTAGGGGAAACGAAGTCAACATGTCTTTATATACGATCTTTTTTTTTAAGTAATATGTTAATTTCCATGTAGATAAATCACGTGGACAAACAAAATTAATAAAAAATCCAGGGTGTAAGTTGTAACTTGTTTACTTGCTACTAACCGGTGACATTACGTATATTGTTCAAAATTTGAAAGTTAATTAGCGATATAAGTAATATATTTAGTATGTTACGTATTTTGGTACTTTTGAGAAAGTATCTTGCGTATTTACAAACTTAGTCCCAATTAATTGTATGATGTTTTTTTGCTGTGATTGGTGAAAAAAAAATGTACAAAACACATTGCATACACATAATATTTAATACTTTACTCTTTCAAAAACAAACACTAAACCAAAGCTTTTTCAATACTCTTTCAATCACATAGAATCAAAAACGGCAGTTTCAAGTCCACCATTAACTGCGAGGCATTCAAAAATCATCCCAAAATAAGTTATGATTTTTTAATTTAAATCCTATACGTATGTGGCTGTGTTTTATTTCAATTCATTTGCATGTTGCTAAACCTTTAAAAAATTAGGGAAAGTCACAATCATGAATTCGTTTTTATAATTTGTGTGTTCTGCAGATTCAATTTATATACAATAATTCTAATTGTGCTTGGATTAAATTTTTAACAGGTTATGAAGAGAAAGGATGGTTTGTGGGTGGTCACTGGTCGATGCCGACGAACTCAAACAACAGGTATCTAATGGACCTTTTCTTTGTATATCTGTTGACATTTGTATGTTAACGAGATGCTTGTAATTGTTGTAATTTTATTTATTTTTGTTATTTTATTTTTTTAGGAATTGTGGTCACGTGGAATTCAATCTTGATGACAGGTATATGTTTTTCTACTGCGATACCTTTCCTGTTCTCACCATATGTTCGATAAAATGTCTATGAATCAGTTTTCTGCTTTTTATCATTAATTTTGTTTTTTTTAGTAGAGTAACTATATATATTTGTTGCTAAGTCTAATATAAATGTAACTTTATCTCAAAGGTAGGTAATTAAAACGAACTTACATTAATCTTTGCGGAATTTGTTTGTGAACCTATGGAAACTGCTACTTTTTAACGAACCATTTTTGTCGTTATAGAGACCTTCCTTTGTTCCCTTTTTTTGAACTAATATATAGAGGATTATGGGATATGTAGTTTGTGCAATGTAAGTTAGTTGGTTTGTAGTTGACTTGAGTTGGTTCTTTTTATAGAGATAGATACTCGACATTAAAACTATAGTTATGAATCTTAATCAAAGTGGGCAAACAAGAAGATCTGACTGAGTTGATGATGGACCGGATCTCGAAAGGTGTATACTATTACATTATCTTTGCGAAGTTATAATGTTTACTTTTATATTTTAAATTAAGTTAGTTTGTGTATAGAACATTTGCAAAAGTTAGTGACTTAGTTTACCTAACTAACTTCTTGTGTATGCTATCACCATAGTGTTTGCCTGGTTGGCTGTTGTTGTTGTGTGAGTTTCGTTGTTGGTTTTTCTTGGTCAACCTTTTCTTCTTCCCTTTTTGTGACGTTTTCAAGTTGTTGTTTCCCGTGTCGTTGATGTTGTTTGGCTATTGTAAAAGGAGTAGTTCTTTTAGGCTATTGTTTAGATGGTAGGCGTGATATTTTATATCTTCAATGATACCTGATCAACTAAAACTTTCATTCGTAGGTCATGGATAAGACTCAAAAGACTGTCTCATCCTGGTATTGACTTGGCATAATAGGTGTTATGCTATGCAGCTGTGTATTGCAACCATGTTGTGTAACTGAAACTTAATCATGATTATTTATTTAATTGTACTTTAGTGGTTTTTGGTTACATGATTTTTATAAGTTATTTTGTATTTTAAAGAACATGTTGATTACTGATATTACTACTATGGCTATCGTAAGTTTTATTTCCATTGCAGTTTAGTTATATTTGCATTGCAGTGTTGTAAAATTAACAAGATTTGTTGCACTTATTAAAAGAAAAATTACAACAAAAATATAAGGTCTTTATGCAGTAGTAAGATAATAATAATTATCAAATTATCTACTTTGTCTATTATATTATTAAATAAACAAAAATTACAATTTTAACTCTAGTTAACTTCATAATTTAGATTGTTAAAAATAAAATAAAAAATAAAATAAAACAAAAACAAAACTTCAGCATTTATAATAGTGTATACGACCTTCATCCCAATATGTTAAGGTCTACATACTCGAACTAAGCGCAACAGTGGCTACAACTCGTTATATTACGCCTATGAAATGAACTCCCGGGTCAGGTTTGTACGCCTGCTAAACATTTTCAAGCAACGAACAGCCTAAGGAACTTTTCCTAGGACCATTGTAACTGTCAGACACATGTTGCTACCTTATTCGCTATAAGGTAGAGTTGCAATCATGCATGGATCTTTCCACGCATCAGGTGAGGCCAATGGAGGCATGCCACGTGTCGTCCCTTGTCTCCACCATTAGATGTCCACCACGTGGATCATCCTGGGAACCTGGATGGACTGCCAGGCAGGGTACGAAACCCTAGGGCCATTTCTGTAAATAGAAGATTCATTCTCTTGAAATGAACCAACTTAGGTTCACCACATACACTGAGTGGGTTCTTAGAATCCACTCCGGCTACTCTGATAAGTATTACCCCAGCTCGTGACTCCAATCACACCTTGGGGTCCTTACCGTATGTGGTAAACCAAATCGGATAGCCGCCTCAACCCTGCAATACGTACCATACATAAACAATTTATATTATGTTGTTTGAGTAGCTTTAGTTAAATTTTAAAACTTATGTATCTTGTGACATTTTGACATTTGTTATACATATACATTATTTCTAATTTGATAGCATACAAGAGTTTTAGCCTTAATGGCCACAGCGCATACTACTATAACCGTCACATAAGACTCAAAGCCCAACATACGTTACCTAGGAAATCAGCTTCCCAGGCAAACACGTGTCAAACATAAGCATCATTGCTTGGAAAACAAATTCCAGCGCAGGGACATGAGTGAGATCTTATCCACAAAACTATTGCACATTCGTGCCACATGTAACTTCCTTATTCGTTCAGAGGTAATGTCATGAGTATTTCGCTAATACATGTAGGTCTTGTCGAATATCCTTATAACCACCGGCGTCAATCATATCATGACACGTGTCATTTTTCTCTTCCATAAAATGGTCACCACGTGGTTCATCTAGGACCAGTGGATCATCTATGACCATTTGATCACTTCCACGTGTCACATCCAACCTCAGATGCATCTCTATAAATACCCATGCATTTGTGGAAAAAGAAAAAAACTAACATCAGCTATCTTATCCACATTTCACACACACCAATCGTATGTGTGTACTATCCCGGCTTAAGATAATCAATATTATCTCTAGGTCTTTACCGAACGCGAGAAACGGTACATACGATCATTATCAACTAGATAAATTTCAAACAAAACCACAATAGTTCTTGAATCTCAATTCAAAAACAACAACAAATCTCTTACAACAACAAGATCAAGAAATTGATCTTAATCATAAACTTAAACCAAATCAATATCCACCACTGATATTCATGTGTGGTTCTATTATCTACTTGATAATAGTTCTAGTATAATTACCCAACAAAAACTAAATGAAACAAGATGTTACAATACTGAATGTGAGAGAAGAATTTAGAGAGATGAATATCTTGAGAGACAAAACTGGAAACGGGAGATTGTGATATGAAGAAACCCTAAAGGAATGCAGCTTTTATATTCCATCTCAAGAACTTTCCAAACTTGATACAAGCAGCCCCCCTCTTCTCAACAGCTGCTAACCTCAGCCAAACTTGTAATATAAGAGTAAACTGCAAATACAAACTTGACAAAACAAGTCCCTCAACATTTAGAATAAGATTATACTTTCAACACCCTCCCTTAATCTTATTCTGAAACAAATCAATAAGCTGTAATTTTAAGCACAACTTATTATGCTACTTTGTATTAGTAGTATCTATTTTAACAGTTTCAATAACTCCAGAAATCACTTTTTCTCTAACAAAATGCAAATGATATGTGTCTAATTACACATATCTTTTACCTCATTTAACGGACCAAAACGACCAAAAACACCCAAAATGACCGTATAATGTTACAAATATCTTTGGAATGTGTTTTTGTGTATTTCAGGTACAAATTGATTGAAAACAAGGCAAATATGAGCAAAATATAGCTTGGATGGGAAACGGAGCCAAATGGAACATTACCGGATCGACTCGACAACTTTTGTGCATTTAATCAAGTCTAGACGAAGCCCACGTGAAGCCCCGAGTATACCGATGGAAAGAGCACGAAAAAAAAAACCGAGTCCAACGGATCCGACCACGCCCCGTCCGAGTCTCCTCCAAACTGCTAGCCAAAGTCTTAATCGAGTTATATTTCAAAATCTGGCACAAGAGCAATGAATGGATAAAACAATAATATTTGCATATCAAGTAACAAGAACATGACTAGTCCAGTGGCAGTGCGTTTGCTTTGCAAGCGAGTGGTGCAGGTTCGAATCCCATGCATGTCAAATTCCTTTCTTTTTCTATTAAAGCCACATGCGAAATTACATATTTGTCCCTGGATCTTTGCGCGAAATTACCAGAACACCCCTAGACGTGGCAATCTACTAATCACACAAATTGGCTTGGTTCCTACGCATGGATGAGATACAAAAAGAGGACGCAACACATCAGTTAGGATCTATCTCATTTTACCTTCTCTTTTATTTCTTTTTAGCTTTGTAGACTTAGTTTAGTTTAGATTTTAATAGTTAAACTTTGTTATAAATTCTTGTTGAAGTAAGATGGTTATTAGTTTAAAAATATTGTAGTGTAGTCGTAATTTTTTTTACTAAAATTTGTTTCTGTTTCTACATCATGGTTTATCTTATTTTAATCACTTTCTTTGGTTATGTTTTTAGTTTGACGTGTGTTAAACTTCTTTTGAACTATTGAAAATTACTTTTTATTATCTTTCAACATCATTGCTACTAGATTTTGTTGAAAAAGAAGTTTCAGTTTGTGCAACATTTCATCTAAAGTCATCTTACAATTTCATTCAAAAGCTTTTCCTAGTATATTAGTTAGTAAAACTTAATGAGGTGATTAGTAGTATTAAAGGATAAAAAGGGTTGATTGAGAAGAAGCAGCCAAAGCAAGGTTATGGGTTCATTAGCTTGGAGATGGGTATGTTTGGTGTAGTTGATAGTGGTTGTATCATCTTGCTCGTTTACCTCAATTTGGTTACTTCTAATCCTTTTTTAATTGTTTCTTTTATTTTTATTATGTTTAGCTTATGTTTTATTAAAATTGCTTAGCATTTGTTTTTCATTATGTGCGAATAGTTTATATGTTAGTTTAGAAATATGTTTACTATTGTTGGCTTATTTGTTTTTGCTAGCTTAGTAGTCATGAATAGCGATTAGACTTATATATGCTTGTTAAGTGATGTGATTTGTGAATTAAGTGTGGAAACTTAGAAATTATCGATTGCCAACCTTTGGTTAATTTGGTTTTATTTTTAGTAATTTTAAGGGGCAAAAGCCATTAGGATAATTGATTATTTTGATCTAATAATTTTTACCAAGAAAAATTAATTGTTTTCAATATAAACCAACGTTGTTAGAAAATAGTTTAATTTTGACGGGTATTAATTAAAAAGTGGCTTAAAATCGATAATTCGCATTTAATGATCTTTTCACCACACTTGACAGGCATATCTTTTCATATCGTATTTTTAGCTTTAATTTTATCTTTATTAATTGTATTCTACTTTTTAATAGTTGATAATTGCTTTTAATATTAGATTTGCGTAATTACTTGCTTGTGCTTTACGTGTTTGTTTTTTATGCTTAATTGTTGCTTTTTAGTTTATATTTAGTACCCATAGTTTTAAAACCCAAAATCTCATTTTATCGCTATTCAATTCACTCGATCACGAATTTGATTCGATTCACCATCTCACACCTCGTCGGGACTTAACGACCCGGGAAAACACTATACTCACCGGAGAATACGCGTGGTTTGACTACTTTGACTATTCTTGGTTAAAGTTGTCTTTCTACCGCGATCAGCAAATCAATTTCTAAGTGCATAGTTATTTCATGAAAATTAGGGTTGGCTGTTGGCAGCAATTTTAATTGTTGAATTATTGTCACGGAATTCCTTTACATGTAAAAGTTTAAAACATCTTAAGTCTTTAACATTTTTTAGATCCAAATGATCTCAGAAGTCACAGAAGCAAGAGCTCTATACTCTGGTTTTCTTGATGATTTAAAAATGGTATTTTGCTTCTTAATTTTCCAGGAAACTAGTGATCCACATATGAAAACACAAAATCCAGTTACAGACCTTCTAGTATCAATGCATCTAGCCCAGTCTGCATTTGCGTATTCTTTAAGATCAATACCAAATGCAGAACTTTTAAATACATTTAAACCCATACATGGTGAGCCTTTCAAATACCTAATTAACTTTAGAGAAGTGTCCATATGAGACTTTAGAGGACTATGCATAAACTAGGGGTGAGCAAACAAAACCGAAAAAACCAAAACCGAACCAAAAACCGAAAAGACCGAACCGAAAAACCGACCGAAACTAAAAACCGATGGTTTGGTTTTTAATTTTTCAAAAACCGAAATAAACGGTTTGGTTTCGGTTTTCGTCTAAAAACCGAACTGTAAAAACCGAACCGAACCGATTTTATTATATAATATTGCATAATTAATATAATATGAATAAATAACTAAATAAATCAAATTTATATATTCATTTTCATTTTGTGGGTAGATTTATAATATATTAACGTTTATTTTTATATGCGTGTTTGCCGTGTCGTGTGTTACTTGAGAATAAATCAATAAATATATAATGATGATCATACTATGTGTATGTTCACTTGCATGTGTATGTCTCATCTATATGTATGTAATTACAGAATTATGCAATAAACATTATTATGCTTACATTGACAAAAAAAAGTAAATAGGAATAACCAATTTTCTATGTAATACAAGTTTGTTGGTATAAATTTGCCATGCCCAAATATAAACGGTTAGAAACCGAAAAAGCCGAAAAACCGAACCGAAACCGATGATAAACCGAAAAAACCGAACCGTCAAAAACTGAATGGTTTCGGTTTTGGGTTCTATCGAACATTTCGGTTCGGTTTCGGTTTAGCCAAAAACCGACCCAAACCGAACCGTGCACACCCCTAGCATAAACTGACTAAGACATGAAACAGTATAAGCAATATCTGGTCTAGTGGTAGTCAAGTAAATAAGCTTACCAATTAATTTTTGATAATCTGTAACATTTTTATGTTTAGGATCTGTAGCTATTGGTTCACTAAACAAAGCAACATTTGGTTTCATAGGAATGAGAGAAGGTTTTCCCGCAAGTAACCCAAATTCACAAACAATATCAAGACAATATTTTCTTTGTGTTAAACATAAACCATTATTAGTTTCTAACACCTCAATGCCAAGAAAATACTCAACTTACCAAGATTTTTAATCATAAACTTTGTTTTAAGAAACTGTTTAACCTTATCAATTTTAGAAGTACTATTCCTAGTAATAATAATAATGTCATCAACATAAACAAGTAATGCAATAAACACATTATCACTAGACTTGATAAACAAAGAATAGCAACTTTATTTTGAAGAAAGACATTTTCAAGCAAAGCAGAAGTTAGTTTGGCATTTCATTGCTTAGGTGCCTGTTTTAACCATACAATGACTTATTCAACTTGCAGACCTTTTTTCATTAGCATCAAAGTATCCAGGTGGTAAGGACATATAAACAGCCACATTTAAATCACCATAAAGAAAGACATTAATAATGTCCATTTGATACAAAGTCCATTTATTTTGCACAACTAAGTGATTAAGCATCTAACAGTCACAATTTTTACAATAGGAGAAAATGTTTCATCAAAATCAACTCCCTCCCTTTGATTGTAACCTTTAGCTCCTAACCTAGCTTTAAATCTTTCAATTTTTATGCTTTATTTTAAAACCCATTTACAACCAATTGCTTTTCTCCCGATAGGAGGATCAGTCAATTCCCCAATATCATTTTTATAAAGAGCAAGCATTTCAACATTCATAGCATCAATCCAGTGTTTGTGTTTGGAAGCTTCCCAAAAAGTTTTAGGTTAAATAGCTTTGTTTAAAATAGAAGCAAAGCAAAAATTCTCTTTAGATAAATTTGAGTAATTAACATACTTTTCAAAACCATATTTGACTTTAAAGTCAACAATAAATTCATTGATTAATATGATCTTGATGAGCTTCTTCTTGAGAATGAATCTGAGATTTATCACCCTCAGAAATTATATGATTTTCTTCAATGGTTGCGGAACTCTCATCCTCATTGGTAGAAGCATCAAATACCTGAATGTGCCCACCATCACTCTCAATATGGGTATCTGAGGCACTACTTAGAAGAGGAGGAGGATTGCCATGCCTATTTGAGATGGTAGTCATTCTCTCTTCATCATTGTGCATTTCAGAATCTGAGCTTTATGCGATGTTTATAAAGTTTTAAGAAATTTATGCGTAGTGAAAATAGATTTATACAACCAAAAGGTTTATGAGTTAATGACATGGTTAAATTATAAACTTTTATAAAAGTTTATTATAATGAATGCCTTTATAACATAAATTTTATAACACAACATGTAAACTTTTGTACTTGTAACATAAATCATGTAAACTTTTGTACTTGTAACATAAATTTTATAACACAACATAAATTGAGTCTCACTAATAACATGGTACTGTATTATATGTCTACTCTTATTTACAAATAACAAATACAACTAAATGAATGAATGAAAGAAAAAATAATAATAAAAATAAATAAATAAATAAATAAATAAATAAAAGGCCATATAGTGAACGCTTCATGACTTAATACCCTATAACATTTTACTTATAACGCACCCACTTTTATGCTCTTAGAATTGTCGGTTGTCATCCACTATAAGAGCATCCACTATGGGAGATTTAAGAATAGGTTTATGAAACTTGAAAAGGTTCATTTTTTGTTTCAACCATAGTGGATTTTCATTTCATGATTACATGGCATGAAAAGGTCCTAAATCTTAGACCTCTTTATAATCTTAGAACATTTAATGTATGTGTTATGTGAAACAAGTATAAAGCTTTAAAGCATTTATACCATAGGGGAAATAGGTTTATAACCTCAAAAGGTTTATAAATTGTTGAGGTGGCAAGAAATATTTAATGTATAAAGCTTTATAAAATTTCACCACAGTAGATGCCCTAAGAGGTTTATAAAAAGGTCTAAAAGCTATGAAAAGGTTTATCTTTTGTTTCAACCATAGTGAGCTTGTGGTTTATATCTATGTGTCATGAAGAGGTCCAAGATCCTAGACCTTTTCATAATTTAATGATGTGTTATAGTTGAACATTTTATATAATTACAAAAGGTTTATACATAGTGGTAATAGGTTTATAGTTTATAAATTAATGATATGACATGTTATAAACCTATTTAAAAGGTCCAACAATAAGAGAATCTAAAGACTGAATTTGTTAGTTTGGATCCTATTCGTTGTAGTCATAGATACGAAAAAGATTAGCAAAATTTACAAATGGTAATTGATAAGTAAAGATAGAAATTTGATTAATACACATAAACAAAATGATGAATAGACTATTACGTTCTCCCTTAGATTTAGTCTATGATTTGACATCTCTTCTTATAACTTGCACTAAGAGAGCTTCTTGATGTATTAACACATCAATAAATGTTATTGGTGTGTCATCTCAACATTTCTTCAATAACACCCCAATAACTAAAAGCTCTCCCTAGAAATAACACCTAATAACTGTTATTGGTGTATTTGTCTCCCATAACACATCACAAAAAATACCCCCACTCACTCATAAAATGAAAAAAAGAGGGAAAAGCGAATAACGCCCGTAGTTTGCCCAACGAGAAGCCGAATGGCATGCCAATATTGGCACCATCACCGGTGCAAAATTGCTATGCCATTGGTCTAAAATGTGTCAATAACATATTGTTGATTCCCCTCACCGTGCTCTCTAAAAACATTTATTTTTACTTGCCATAAGTGCTCACTTATTTCCCGTTCACCACAGTTCCATCAACATTAACGACCGACGTCCTCAAATTCACTATCACTTTTTCCTAATGAACTTATTTAACTATCACTTTCGCCAAGACTTCAAGTTGTCTTAACGATCCACAATAATAAAATGCTCGTATACAACTAAACGCTTGAATGTATATTATATGCTCGTATACAACTCTGCCATATATAAGCTACAAGTTTCATTCCATTCACTTCTATCTAGTTTTGCACAAGATAGCATCTCCAAAACAAAGAAAGTCACAATTTTACGAGCATCTTATTATTCCATCTTTCTGTTTTTGTACTTGTTGCTCCCAAGTGATTTATTAACATTTTGCTTTCACTTAAAACCTCCTCAAGCAAATTAAAAAGAAGCTACATAGGTTGGCTTCCCGTGTCATGTATCTTTTTACGTAAAAAGTAAAAACAAACTTAGTGAAAAAATTTATGTGTAAAAATATAAATATGTCAATTGTATAAATACATATGATGGATTAATGGGTGACAGTGGAACCGTGGAAGTGATTGGTAACGTCAAAGAAGGCAAAGATAATAACGTCAAAGAAGTCATATTTCTGTTTGGGAAGAAAATAAAGGGATGGGATTAAAACTTGTATAAGGGGATAATAGTCAATACATAATTAATTAATGTGTATTACGTACTCAAATTGTTATGTGTACTTATCAACTCCTTTTACAAATGAGTTATATCACCTGACTTACTTTTTACTCCTCTTAATCCATTTCCTCTATTAATAATATAACAGAGTACCCGCGCGATGCGACAGTGGGTACCCTGTAACAACATTTATGACGATTAATGTATTTTAATTTTATGTTTTTCGTTATAATAACTTTATAGATTGCGAGAATTTTATATTTGAGTAACTTTAACCATGTTGTTCCTTTAAGTTGTACATGCTGGTCCTTTAAGTTGCGTAGATTATGTTTTTTTGCTGGTGTTTTAAGTGTTTGGGTTATTGGATTTTAACAATAGATGATTAATAGCTTGATTAGATTGTACTATGTGGTAAAATTGTTGCATTTTTCAGTAAATGGGTGATCTAAGAAGAGTATTAATTGCAAGTGTTTAATATACATGGTTGTGCATAAATTAATTGTACATAAAGCTTTAACATGTGTATTTACTTAAAATCTATATTAGGAAATCTTAAAAATTTAATATGAAAGATGGTCTAATATGTATTATAAGTAGTATAGATAATACATATTTTTATCAATTTCTATTTTGTATATTTTAATTAGTTTATTTTATTTTATTTTATTTTATTTATTTATTTTTTGTCAAACTTCATAGGTTTTTTCTGTATTTTTTACTTTGCAGTTTTATAATAAAAATAAATTTTAAAAAAATTAAAAAAAATTAAAGGGTTATTGGAAGGGACCCTTTTACAAATATATGTAAAACATGCATTTCAAAACTTTAACGTACGAGTGATAAACGCAATGGCCCTTTCATGTCTTTATTGATATTTAAAAAAAAAACTAAAATTAGACAATAAAAAAATGCCAGCGCGCACGTTCGCAATTTTTGTCCGCCTCTTTCACATGGAAGGCCCCATTTTATTTTTGGCCAAAATGTGCCATAGTACTTTGAATTTGTCCAACCGAGTCTTTTAGTACCCCAAATTGTTAATGGTGCAGAATTGTACCCTCAACTTGAAAAATAGGATATCTTACTACCGTGACTCGGTTTAACACGCTCACATGAATTTCACATGACTTTCATATAAGTATTTTCTTTAACCGGAACAATATATAGAGGTCTCATGTAGGATCTTAAACAATTGATCAAACTTTGTGGAATAAACTTCATGCTTTTCTCTAACCTCAGTCCTCATATACTGCTACCTAAAGAGGATCTTAAACGATCAAACAAAATTTGTTGTATTAAAGCGTTTTATTAAAGTATATTGTTTTTATGATATCTTACGCGTAGAGAATTGTAATTTTGAATGTCATGTGTCGGATTTTACTAACAACAAATTCTTCCTTAAATTTAAAGAGGACACAAGATGATGAAATGAATGGCTTGAATGGTAAGTAAATAGTAATTGGAGTGTAGGTTGTACTAGTATTTCTTTGGAACACTCTTCAATAATTCTGATTGGTAAAAGCAAGTTCTCTTATTCATTTGTGCATAAACTTCTTTTGAGATTTTAGATACTATGAATTAGCATATCGATCTCTATAAGGGTATATGGAGTTAGCATTTCACGAGCAGATTTTGCTTGATAAGTGTAAATGATAGAAAAACCGGGTGCATTTGCAACTCCTCTCTCTCTCTAAATATATTTCTCCTACCTCTCACTACAAAACCAATCCGACCTTATCAAATCAAATCAACTTTTCCGGCGGCCGGTTTTGGCCGGCCGTCCGGATCTTTCTTTTGTACTTTTCCTTTCCACAATAAAGCCTTAACTGCTGATCGGCCATCTCCCTTTTTCGTCGCTGCTGCTGTAGGCGCTGCTACCACCGTGGTTTTCTGCTCAGATCTGTTACCAGCTGGTCTCTTCTGCTCAGAGCTGTTGTGGTCCGTCATCGACGACTTGCTGCTAAATTGGGATTTGACTTTAGATCTGTTAGGTTTTGGTCTAGCTCCTGTTAGGATGCTTACTTTTTTCTTCTTTGTATGTTTTATGTACTTAGTGTACTTTTGTCAAGCTACACCTTTATATGGTTGTGTCTACCAAAAGCTCACTTTGGTGATTCCCCCCACCTCAGAATGGTGTTGCTATAGTGTGTCACAGCTATTATGGTGTATGTCTTGTTTTGTCTTAACTGGTTATGTTCGATGTAACTTGTTATGTTCAACCTTCCTCCATTTGTGAGGTGTGATAATGTAATCTTGTAAAAAAAAAAAAAAAAAAAAAAAAAAAAAAAAAAAAGGATAGAAAAACCCATGTTAGTTTAAGAAATTTGGCACAAACTGTAATGGCAAGATTTTTGTGTTAATTCCTCAATCAAATATCAACATCAAACTCACATTTCACGAGATCAATTTTGATTCAGTGGTTAATTGTCGTCTTCTTTGTCTTGTCTCCGCGTTGTCGAGCATCGGTAATGGGTAGTGCGGCGTTTTGTTTTTATTACTTATTTTATTTTTTAGTAATGTATTTATTGTTATCGTTAAGAAAGTTAACGGAGAAAGTCCCGTGGACAGCTTGTGAGTGAGGTAAACTGAGTCAGGGTACTAAAAAATCTGGGTTTCCAAGTTGAGTGTACTGTTCTATACCCTTAGAAGTCCAGGGTACTAGAAAACCCGGTTAGACAAATCCAAAGTACTAAAATGCATTTTGGCCTTTATTTTTTAAAAAGAAAATACTCCCACCGTCCTAAAATTATAGTCTCCATTTGACTTTTAAAGACTCACATATTCAATTTTGACCTTAAATGTTTTTGTTTGTGTTATATAATACTTGATGAAAATTATATCAATGCCATTCATATATTTTTCCTCAAGTATTATATAACACAAATAAAAATACTTAAGGTTTGAATAAGAAAGACTAAGAAAGTCAAACAGAGACTATTATGTTAGGACGGAGGGAGTAGTTATATCAAGGTTATCGATCAAGATCGTAATATTGAATTGGGATCGTAAGATCGAATTGGGATCATGAGATCCTATGAAATTGTGAATTTTAGATAGACGTTGTAGTATTATAGAGTTCCATATAAACATTTGATACAAATGATCAATTTAAGTGAATATGAATAAAAATTTCAAAGTTTAAACACTGTAATAATATAAATAATGCAATACATGCAATTACTTCATATTTCAGTCGTTTAAGTGACTGGTCATGTTCTCTCACACACAAAACCGTGGGGTCTACTACAGGACCCGATCTTTCTTTTATTTGTAAACATGATTGGTTATGTTCATCTAAACTTGAGCGAATCTCAATCCTTTAGAGTAAATGCTATCACTTCCGCACATCAGAGACCTTAGAGTTACTTGTAAACTTTTACATAGTTTAAGGTTGCTTGTTTGGAGAGCAAAATATATTGTCATTTATTTTAGTGTTTTTTTCACATAACACTTTTTAATTCGATTCATTCAAATAAAAAATTATATATTAAAAAGTTATATCTTGTGTTTGCATATTTTAAATTGTTTTTACTATTTGTTTCACAACCATTCAAGGTTTTGTGAACAACATAAAGAATATGAAAGATAACGATGCATAAATGGAACAGTTAAAAAACCACATTTTACTTAATAAATCAATCATATTATTGTTGGCACATTTTTTAGTATACTATATTATATCTCATTTTTCAATGACATTTTTATTTTAATATATATGTTTGTAAAATGATACTTATATTAATGGCGTAACTATTTTCGTATAACATATGACCGTAAATAAATTAAATTGAAAGGTAGTCGTCGCCACAACATACGGGTACCCGGCTAGCTAGTTTCCTCTTAATTATAAGCCATTAGAGTTACTTAGGCAACAAGTCGAGCAAGTTGATCGAGTCACATGCCTCCCATATCCCATGCAGATATTGCCATAACTCGAGCTCTTCTAGACTAGCTTTCTTTTAACCTAATGGCACCATTCAATGCCCACTATATATTCATCCCGTAAGAGCCACAAATTGTTCCGACAAAACCATGTTCAATTCCTTGTGCCTAAAAATAAATAAATATGTACAACTGTACGTTATTATCACAGTTCTTATTATATAGCATTATAGCCTAATGTCAAAAAGTTTATGTAAATTTATTTTTGCATTACTACTAGACCTAATTGACTTGTAACGAAAATGGATGCAGTGTGGCTTTCTTTTGAACAAATATATAGGTGATAGGTCCCTTTTGCCATAGATCACTTTGACGCTAATAGCCTAATAAGTTTTATTATAAACGATTTAGTATAAGCAATGATAAAGCTCAATATCATGTGTACATACCATACATTTGATACATGTGGAAGTATACATTTAAACTAGACGAGTACCCGTGCATAGCAACGGGATTTTATAGCGACAAATAGTTTATTGATAAAAAAAGTTTATAAGTTATAAACGAAAAATAATGTTTTGAAACCCGGTTCGACCCGGGTGGTTCAACCGGTTGAATCGTTTCGGTCAAAAAATAGGTCGATTTAAACCGGGTCAACTTGCTAGGTTGGGTCGAAAACGGGTCAAATTAAACCGGGTCAATCCGCCGGGTTTGAAGCGTCCCGGGTCAACCCGGTTTGTGTTTTAATTGGTTGTATTTAATTTGGTAGATATGTTTTTAATTGGTTGTACAATGTGAATAAATCATTGTACTTTTAAGTAATGGATAATGTTTTGAAACCCGGTTCGACCCGAGTAGTTCAACCGGTTGAACCGCTCCGGTCGAAAAAATGGGTCGATTTAAACCGGGTCTACTTGCTAGGTTGGGTCGAAAACGGGTCAAATTACCGGGTCAACCCGGTTTATGTTTTAATTGGTTGTATTTAATTTGATAGATATGTTTTAATTGGTTGTACAATGTGAATAAATTATTGTACTTTTAAGTAATGAGGTGTTTTAATTAGAGTATTAATTACATTAATTTTCTCTCACATTTGACTTTCAATACTCAACTTTCAAGACTCAACTTTTCAAGTTTGACCATTTTTCCATTATAGATAGTATAAATAAATTTTGCGCTAAAACCAAATACCAGATAGTATGGTCAAAGAGATGGAAACAATGTATTTAAAATCTCAAAAGATTGTGAATACCCCATATAGATTTAAAGTACCAAGTAGCTGGACACAAATAATGGAGTTTCATTGTTATTTATGATTTGCAAATATAGATGGTGAGGGAGGTCCCAATGTTCAAGCCCCTACCACACACAAAGTTCTCGAGTATGCATGTGTGCATCTACTCTAGTTGCAGAGCTTCCAAACAGAAATAGACAAATAGGAGCATCATGCAATAGATTGTAACATGCTATTTTTTCAAGCGGGACACAAGACTCTAATTTGAATAACTTAAAAAAGACAATACATATTCTAAGGGGCTAAATTAGAGTGGTCCAGTCGCTCAGAGGTGTGGGTTTTTTTAGACCCACTTTGGTTGGTTTCTTCAAATGGCTCGAGCGACTAGTGACCTTAACAAAAATGCGACATATGGCACCACAAAAAGTAGTGCCTAATCATTATGTGTAAGGCACAAGTAGGCCTCCTTTTGAGCTACTTATCACTAGCGAATTTTAAAAGTTTGAGCGACTTCTAATAAAATTATTTTAATCTTTTTGCCCCTTCCCAACACTTCCGATCACCACCACCCTCTACCACCACACAACCATCACCACCACCCTCCACCACCACCACCAACCTCTACCACCACACAACCACAACCAACACCACCACACATAGCTAAACCATGAATTTGAACATATGAGAATACAGTACAAACATATTCAACAAGATCAAATAAGCATATCTAAACCATGAGTCATGAACAATTAGCACAAACACACCATATTCGAGAAATGAAGAACATCATGAATCGAGTAACATGCAAACTGTTTTGTTGTAACAATTCATTAAGGGCGAGTGTTCTATGATACATTCTAAGCAAAACCCCTTTGGTTAATTAGATTCAAGCAATCACAATCAAAAATACCAAAATTTGAACCAAGAACCCTAAAATTCAAAGATCAATCAGCATTTCATGTTAGTTTAATTAATTTAGAGCGAGTGTTCTACTAATCCATCTAAACAAAACCCCTATGGTTAATTGAACTCAAACAATCATTCATGACAAAACCCAAATCGACCTATAAGCACTTATAATTCGAAAATCATTCAATCACGTTTCTGGGTATGATTGTTTGTTAGAAACATGTTAAACATAGATGTATTAACAAAATCTACTAAACAATTTAATGATATGTGTGGTGGTAGAGGTTGGTGGTGGTGGAGGGTGGTGGTTATAAGTATGTTGTTAATCTAATTAATACGTTTTTGTTGTTGTTATTGTGTTCAGTATGAGGATTTGTCGATATTATGCGAGAGGCATACGACGTCGAAGTTAAAGTCGTTTGAGGATTTGCAGTCGATTAATACGATGGGGTTTAGAGGAGAGGCGCTAGCTAGTATGACTTATGTTGCTCATGTTACTGTTACTACAATAACTATTGGTCAATTACATGGTTATAAGTATGTTGTTATTCTGTAATTGGTGATTGATGTTTTGGTAGAGGTTGGTGGTGGTGGTGGAGGATGGTGGTGATGGTTGTGTGGTGGTAGAGGGTGGTGGTGATGGGAAGTGTTGGGAAGGGGAAAAAAGATTAAAATAATTTTATTAGAAGTCGCTCAAACTTTTAAAAGTCGCTAGTGATAAGTAGCTCAAAAGGAGCCTTACTTGTGCCTTACANTTGGTCAATTACATGGTTATAAGTATGTTGTTATTCTGTAATTGGTGATTGATGTTTTGGTAGAGGTTGGTGGTGGTGGTGGAGGATGGTGGTGATGGTTGTGTGGTGGTAGAGGGTGGTGGTGATGGGAAGTGTTGGGAAGGGGAAAAAAGATTAAAATAATTTTATTAGAAGTCGCTCAAACTTTTAAAAGTCGCTAGTGATAAGTAGCTCAAAAGGAGCCTTACTTGTGCCTTACACATAATGATTAGGCACTACTTTTTGTGGTGCCACATGTCGCATTTTTGTTAAGGTCGCTAGTCGCTCGGGCCATTTGAAGAAACCAACCAAAGTGGGTCTAGAAAAACCCACACTTCTGAGCGACCGTGTGTTCGGTTTAGAGTTCGAACTCAACTGATACGTAATTAGTAACTCTGGCCTGATACCAAGTAAACCATTGTTGTAGCACAAATTCTTTAACATACACCCTCTTATATAGACTAAGCTAGCCCGTTTTTTGTGATACGTACAAAGATATAACAACTAGAAATCAATGTGAAATGTAGTCGTTATGTGATAATCAAACAGGGGAACATATGAAGAAGAAATGTAACCGTATTTGATATCAATGATTCACAATACAACAATCAAATCAAGTATGAAACTTGATTCTAGCGAATATGATATGTTTTAATGATGGAAATAGATGATATTTGTGTGTTTTTGATGATCCCAAAGTGAGAAATTCGTCCACTATATATAGGCACATGGTGACCCTTCAAAACAGTCACAATACCCCTTCAAATGGCTTTAGAGACGCCTCTTTTCGTAACAGTCACAATGGTTCACAATTAGCGACGCTTTAGCGACGACCTAGCGACAGAAAAACCGTCGCTAACGGCCACTGGTTCAAAGAGTCGCGATGGTTCGCTCATTGATGCCTTTTTAATAGATCTAACTGTCACCAATTCGAAATGATGTGTCTTTACAATCATGACGGTCAATTAGAGACGGTTTAGTGACGATTTAGTGACAGAAAAACTGTCACTAATCTCTATTTCGTGGATCACTATAAAAAAACATTATTAGTAATGTTCCAACAATAATATCTATGTTGTCATCTGATTTAACATGGAATTAAGTTCAATGATTATTATACCTATTTTTTTTTCAATCTGACCCGTAACTTTTTTCGATTTATTTATTATTCGTTTAGGATGTTGCCGAAAAAGATTTATTATAATTTCGTCACAAGGTTTTTTCAATTTAATTTTTTTAACCTCCATATTAGGGGTGGAATATCTAACGTATGATCTTCTATTTTTATGAAATGTTGAGCGCTAAAGCTTCTTCATATGTGTTGACTTCCATGACTATGATTTGAAAAATTCAAATGAGAGCTTTTGTGTAAAAAAATTGGTATGGAAATGATCAGTTGATCACATATACGGTATACCAACTAACGTTTTCAAGAAACTACCGATGACAAAAAGATAACAATATACCGAAGAGTTATTCTAAAGAAAAATTTCCATACAGATAAAGTCAACTTTGTCTCTGCAAGGTACTGCAAACAAGAATGAACAAAACTTCAAGAAACTTTATTTAAACGACAGCATGAAATAGAACTTGCAATACTTCTAGGCTTCTGTTGGTGCAGTCTCTGTAGCGATATTTGATGCAGGAGGAAGTTGTTTACATATTAAATGACGGCGACTTTTTAACTTTAAAAGGTTCAAGATGCTATCGGTCTTGCAAACGGAGTAGCCAAAAAAGAGGTTCATAAATCCTGAACTTTTCAGTTTATAGTGTGTGTAGACCTTTCTGACCGAACTCATATTAGAAATAAGTTCCTCACTTGCCTTCACTAGATGCCAACCAATGTCCTCCCTGAAAGATAATCACTTGTTAGACTTTTTATAGTGATTCTGTTGGCTAAAGATTAATATCAAGAATCATAAGGATCAAATCTCGGGACTAAACTAAGGAGAAATAACGCTTTTAAGTTGCTAGGTTTTTTTTAGAACACCTTGTAATACACTTATTGCATCAACTAAGACTTGAGCAGGCAACTTTTGGTTAATGAGCCACACTAGGCCAAATAACTATTGGTTTTTAAAGATGTGGATTATTAGAGTCAAGGGAGTACATTCACAATAATCTCTACTTCATTCACTTACATGTTACACTTATTATCTTTTTCCCTTAATTCAAAATTCAGCAATACCTTCTTTTTCTTCCCCTATTATATCACATTTTTTTATTGAAAAATCTAACACAAAAGAGCTCGGAGAGGTGCAATGAAGGAAGCCTTGAGTGGGGTTAAAATTGCGAGGGGCTAGAGGTTTCGCGGGTGATGTTCCCATTCGGTATTAGACATTAACAGATCCCAAGCCTGTTTTGTGGGCATCCTAAGTTACCATTGTATTATAAATAGTTATCAAGAACACATTATATCCTACGAAGAATTATGTTACTCAACATGGTATCCGAGCAGGTCGATCCTCTAACTTAGTCGGCTTGGAGCTGACGCCTCTATGCCACCCCGTCAAACACTAATTGCTCGTTTATCCCTCTTCTTTTGAATAAATAAATAAACGTGCCATGTTCTTTCGACCATAACTTTAAAACCGCTCGGATTTAACTGACGCCATCAGCGTAAATTGCGAAGAAAAAGCATACAGGAATCACAACCATTGCCAAGACGATGCACCGTCACGCGTGGGAAAAAGACGTTGAATTCAGAAAATAACAATGGCTCGCTGTTTTGCTTATAACTCTCAACCCGTTTAAAGTTAGCTAACCCATCAGCGGCCATAGATTCGTTATCAAATTCTAAAGAAAAGTATACAGGCCGCCTCCGCGCCTAAGCTAACAGTAGCATTAAAAATCACTTTTTTCATATTACGTTATACATTGCAACCGAGTGTCATCAAAGTCTTGATTCTTTATCAAGATAACTATATTTAGTTTTTTGTTTTAATAATTATTGTTTTATTCTCCGAAGTCCTACTACTTCAATCTAGAAAACAGCCGGAAACTCGAGAGGCGGTAGCAGAGCTTGAACCTAGTTTTATTTTGAGAGGGCCAAAGATATGCATCTTGCATTTTGAGAGGGCCAAAAGCTAATATTTTTTTTTTCTAACATACAAATAGCATAAAAAAAATACACTTAGCACATAAATCTTCGTAGGGCCACCACCCTCTTCCACTACCCTCCGCCCATAGAATGTCGCCTTTGGGAGCGTTTGTGAGTAAGAGCGGAAGGTGCAGTGAGGAAGTTGGGTTCGCCACTCCTATGTGGCTGCTCTTCATGGCTCTCCCCCCCCCTCCTCACATCTCCTCGCTTGATCCTTGCTCATCTGCATGACGAAGCAACCACCTGACAAATGTGTAGTATTTTTTAGTG
The DNA here is from genome assembly GCA_014162995.1 of Artemisia annua. NCBI lineage: Eukaryota > Viridiplantae > Streptophyta > Magnoliopsida > Asterales > Asteraceae > Artemisia > Artemisia annua. The sequence goes on along the minus strand of LBNU01028745.1, from coordinate 95,647 downwards.
TAAAATAAAATATAGTTGCAAGTGATGGGCCCCAAATGGGTAAGTTGAGGTTAGTTGTTGATGAGGGGGTTAGTTGTGAAGAGTATTTAAGGTGATGTGACACCCGTTGGCTCCAAATGAGGAGCTCAACTTCCTCACTGCACCTTCTTCTCTAATCACCACCCCGCTGACTCTTATCAACATCTTTTTGTAATCGAATATTTTCAAACATAAATAGTCAAACCTTAAAGCATTGCACGTTATAGTGTCAAACGCACATTACAGTACCAGAGTATATATGTAAAATTATCAAACTTAAGTTGTAAAAACTGATACGTACAAAGATATAACAACTAGAAATCAGAATGAAATGTAGTCATTATGTGATAATCAAACAGGGGAACATATGAAGAAGAAATGTAACCATATTTGATATCAATGATTTACAAAGTTCGTAATGTAATTAAGAGAGAAGATATTACAATCTTGAAAGTGAATGAATACAAGTGAAATGATAGTTGTGCTTTTATACAAGTGAAAACTGGGAATACTAGGCTAACAGACTTTCCCGCTCTTTTTAGTAACAAACTTTTGAGTTGTCACGTGCCATCCACGTGTCTTTAGCTTGAATCATTTTAGCACGTATCAAATCCATCCCTCTTAGAGTTTGACTTTCCACAGTCAAACTTGATTATAAGCAGCCATAAGTTGATCAGCTTCAGGGTAACTTTTGAGCAATTTTGAGTACAATTCCCATGTAGCTTCTTCAACACTCCCATTGGACCATTGAACCAGAACATAAGCCACAGCTCTTCAACACTCCCATTGGACCATTGAACCAGAACATAAGCCACAGCTCTATTATTCATCTTTCCAAGTCTTCTGTCTAAAATCTTGGCTGGAAACACTGACATCATACCTCTGTCATCACACATGGGCAAGGGCAAAGTACCAGGTTGATCCACACTTCCTTTACAAAGCTTGAGCTGGGACACATGGAACACTGAATGAATTTGGCTGCAACTTGGTAACTGTAACTTGTAAGCTACCTTGCCAATTCTTTCTAGGATCTGAAAAGGACCATAGTATTTTGATGACAGCTTGTTGTAAGGAGTTGGTCTATTGGTTGATTGTCTATAGGGCTGCAATTTCAAGTAAACCCAAACTCCCTCTTCAAATTCTCTGTCGGTTCTATGCTTGTCTGCTAAACTTTTCATTCTATCCTGGGCTCTCTTCAAATGAAATTTAAGCATCTCCACCACTTTTTCTCTGACTTGCATACTTCTATCCACAGCTTCCACATTGCTTTCTCCAGGTAAATAAGGCATATGGATAGGTGGTGATTGACCATACAACACTTCAAAAGGTGTAGTCTGTATAGCAGAATGGAAATTGGTATTATACCAGAATTCAGCCATAGCAATCCATTGTGTCCACTCTTTTGGTTTCTCCCCAGACATGCATCTTAAGTAACATTCAAGACACCTATTCACCACCTCTGATTGGCCATCAGTTTGTGGATGATAAGCTGTTGACATGTGTAATTTGACCTTTAGTACCTTGAACAATGATTGCCAAAAGTTGCTCAAAAAGACCTTATCTCTGTCACTCACAATGGTATTTGGCAAACCATGGAGTTTATAAACATTGTCAAGGAACACTTGTGCCACCTGAGCTGCAGTGAAAGGATGTTGTAGAGGTAGAAAGTGAGCATATTTGCTGAGTCTATCCACCACCACAAGAATCACAGTTTTTCCATTTGATTTTGGCAAGCCTTCTATAAAATCCATTGAGATATCACTCCATACTCTCACTGGTATAGGTAAAGGTTGTAATAAGCCTGGATAAGCACTGAGATCAGGCTTGCACCTTTGACAAACATCACATTCCCTAATCCATTGTTTCACCATTTTCCTCATATTCTTCCAATAGCACAATGAACTTAACTTCTGCACAGTTACTTGTACCCCAGAATGACCTCCCACAGACTCATTATGGATCTGTGAAAAGATTAACTTCCTTAAAGCCTCATCATCACCCACCACCAATTTACCATTTCTTCTCAACTGACCATTTGCCCAAGTATACTTTTTTGACTTAAAAGCAGGATTTTCAAACTCTTTAATCAACTCAGCCAACTTCACATCAATAACCCAACTCTCCTCAATCTTCTTAAGTAATTCAGTACTCACATTAGTAGCTATCAAAGCATATAACTGACCTTGCACTTCTCTTCTAGACAAAGCATCAGCTACAATATTCTCACTACCCTTTTTATAAGCTATTTCATAGTCATATCCCAACAACTTTGGTAACCATTTAGCTTGAAATGGTGTTGTCAATCTTTGGTCTAACAAATATTTCAAGCTAAAGTGGTCAGTCTTAATCTTAAAGTGCCTGTCCATTAGGTATCCTTTCCATCTTTTCAATGCTAGAATAACAGCCAAAAACTCTTTTTCATAAGTGGAAAGTACCTGATGTTTGGGTGAAAGTGATTTACTGAGGTATGCCAATGGGTGACCATCTTGTTGCAACACTGCTCCAATTCCATTACCACAAGCATTAGTTTCCACAATAAACTCCTTCTCAAAGTTTGGCATTCCCAGTACAGGTGCTTGAATCATGGTTTTTTTCAACTCTTCAAAGGCTTGATGAGCTGTTTCAGACCATATGAAAGAATTCTTCTTCAACAATGCAGTCAAAGGTTTGCTTATGATTGCATAACCTTTGATGAACCTTCTGTAATAGCCTGTCAAACCCAAGAACCCTCTCAATTGCTTAACATTCTTAGGAGTAGGCCATTCTTTCATTGCTTCAATCTTAGTAGGGTCTGTAGCCACTCCTTTATCAGATATTATGTGACCAAGATACTCCACTTGTGAGACAGCAAAAGTACACTTGCTTCTTTTTGCATACAATGTGTGATCTTGCATAATTTGTAACACCAACTTCAAATGACCCAAATGCTCTGAGGTTGACTTGCTATAGATCAGAATATCATCAAAGAAAACCAGTACAAATTTTCTCAAGTAGGGCTTAAAGACTTCATTCATCAGTGATTGAAAAGTAGAAGGAGCATTAGTTAGCCCAAATGGCATAACTAGGAATTCATAATGCCCATCATGAGTTCTAAAAGCAGTCTTGTGAATATCTGAGTCTTTCATTCTGATTTGGTGATAACCAGACCTCAAATCAAGTTTAGAGAACACCACTGACCCATGCAACTCATCTATAAGTTCCTCAATCATAGGAATTGGAAACTTATCTTTGACTGTATACTTGTTCAGTTGCCTATAATCCACACACATTCTCCATGACCCATCATTCTTTTTGACCATGACAATTGGAGATGAAAATGGACTTTGACTTGGTCTTATCACCCCTGACTCCAATAGCTCTTTCACCATTTTCTCTATTGCATCTTTTTGACTGGGTGGGTGTCTGTAAGGTCTAATATTCACTGGTGGAGTGTTTGGCATCAATGGAATTTGGTGATCATGGGTTCTCTTAGGAGGTAAGCTTGTGGGTACTTCAAACATACCTTTAAACTCATCCAAAACTTCATCAATTTTCTGTGGCTCAATCAAAGACACACCTTCCATCTTGCACCATGAAACAGGGCAAACACAAAAAGCCATTGAGTTTAAAGTAGCATTAAACTGCAACTTAGGTTGCATCCACTGCAAAGCAGGTTGTGGTGCACCTCTTAGTATCATTTTCTTATTGCTCACATAGTATTCCATAGTTAAGTTGGCAAAATTGCATTGAATTGTTCCCAGAGTAGCTAACCATTGTATACCTAGTACCATGTCAGAACCTCCCAAAGGTAAAATCATTGCATCAATGGTGTATGTGAGTTCACCCAAAGTCAAAGACAATCCCTGACACAATAAGGTACTAATCATGGCTTCACCATTAGCCACAGCAACTTGTAATGGATACATTCTTTTGGTTCTACACCCTAATTTCTTAGCAGTTTGCACATCAATGAAATTGTGGGTGCTACCACAGTCTACAAGTACATGCACACCTTGTTTCCCTACCAAACCTTTGACTCTCATAGTTTGGTAATTGTACACACCAGTCAAAGCATTCAGTGAAATTTGTGGCATCATTTCATTATTATGCTCAATCTCACCCATTTGCTCAGTTTCACCCATTTGACCCACTTCTTCATCAATCAACTCTTCACCCATAGTTTCAAATTCCTCATCCACCACAATTTCTAAAGAATGTAATTGACCACTACACTTGTGTCCAGGCACATACTTTTGATCACAATAGAAACAAAGATTTTTAGATCTTTTTTCCTCAATTTCCTTTTGGGTCAATCTCTTATAGGGTGTTTGGTTTTGCCTATAACTACTTCCATTATTGACATAAGAAGCATTATTAGGCCTATCCACATAAGTATTGCTCCTATTATTGTAATTATTCACTGGATTAGCTTTAGGAGTGGGTAAAATAGGAGTATACCTTTGCTTGTTGACTGAATTTGTCTTTTCTTGCATTTTGGCCATGGTAAACAGATCAACCAAAGTGATTGGCTTGAACATTCTTACTGGCATACTAATTTCATCTTTCAAACCCCCAATGAACAAGCTAATTGCAAGAGACTCAGGCAAATCCAACCTATTCAACAAATCTTCAAACTGATCTTGGTAAGCTTGTACTGTACCAGTCTGTTTCAAATTCTTAAGTTCCACCATTGGATCTTCAAACACACTTCCAAACCTCTTCAAAGCTTGTTCTGCATAGAATTCCCATGGACAGCCATCACCATACTTTTTCAAGAACTGTTGATGCCATACCAAGGCTCTATCAGACAAATGCATTGCTGCTAATTCCACCTTCATCTCTTCCTGAACATCATCAATTTTGAAAAAATGTTTGCATCTGAACAACCAACTTTTTACATCATCTCCATTAAATCTTGGGAACTCAATTTTTGACATTCTTCCATATTGATTTGCCACTGCACCACCACCATTTGTTCCACCATGAGTATGAGGACCATTACTTGTTCCTTCACCAGACCTCATCCTCATCATCTCATTCTGCAATTGCTCCATTCTTCTTGCCATTTCTTCAATGGTGGTCTGAAGTGACTCCATTGTGGTTTCTTGGCTTCTTGATGTGTTTCTTGTTTCCACCATGTCTACAGTATTATTACCACTCATCAACAATAATTTCTCACTGACCAATTGGGATAATGAATACTAGAACTGTTCTGGGTCACTCAATCCAACTGCTGCTTGCCAGCTTGTTCAAGATAAGAAAATTTAACGAGAATTTCGGCTTATCTTGTGGCCGTACAGTTTATTGACACTAACCTAATGAAAACAGAACAGTGAAATCAGTGGTGGCTGATTTCTAAACCGGAATCTTGGTTTCTTGCCGGAATTTCGCCGGAGAAGATAACCGGAATATCAAGAAATGTCAGTTTAACACTTCTTGAATGACAATGGTGCCAAGAAAGGGCTCTTGATACCAATTGATACGTACAAAGATATAACAACTAGAAATCAATGTGAAATGTAATCGTTATGTGATAATCAAACAGGGGAACATATGAAGAAGAAATGTAACCGTATTTGATATCAATGATTCACAAAGTTTGTAATGGAATTGAGAGAGAAAAGATTACAATCTTGAATTAGTGAATGAATACAAATGAAATGATAGTTGTGCTTTTATACAAGTGAAAACTGGGAATACTAGGCTAACAGACTTTCCCGCTCTTTTTAGTAACAAACTTTTGAGTTGTCACGTGCCATCCACGTGTCTTTAGCTTGAATCATTTTAGCACGTATCATTTTGCTCTATAAGAAAATCGACAAAAAAATCCATGAAAATAAGAAGATGCAAATTGATTGATTAATTTGGTTTGACCAATCTGATTTTTACCACTTTGTAGGACAACCATACAAAAAAGAACATGTCATGTCTATATAAGAGGTTTGGATGAAAGTGAGATGGTAATGCATATGCACCTTATATGTCGGATTACTGACCTTGATCAGTCAACCTATCCTTTTCATGTTTCATAGTTTTGGAGGTTCCCGTTTGCCATATGATCACGAAATTCATATTTGAAATTGAAAATTTTATGTTGTGATATATTCTAAAAATCATTAATATTGTCAAAATTAAAAGATACGTTTGTAGAAGGCAAAAATATTAAAAGTCATTTATTCCCCAAATACAGTGGCGTCTCAAGTGTTGCCGAGGCCTAGAGCAAACTACTCAGCAAAGTTCGGAAAGGCCTGGGAAAACATATGGCAAAATAGCAAGTATTTAGAGTTCGAAGACCTAAATATATGACGCCAACATAGCCACAAAACAAAACTTATATGCATATATGGGTTCTGAAAATAGCAAGTATTTAGAGTTCGAAGACCTAAATATACTATATAAGAGATATAAAATTCGGCGTCTCTTCAAATTCAAATGCCTAAAGCGGTTGCTTTATCAGATTTAGTATTGAGACACCCCTATCACCAAAACAAATCTAGGATGCTTATTATTAACGTTTGTGACGAATTCCTCTAGAAGTCTTGGCTAAAGAGGCAAGGTCGTTAAGAAAATCGTTGAAAGTGTTCTCAATGATTAAAATCGCTCGCATTGCTTTACTAAAAATAATTCTAGCTTATCTTGTGACATACCGATTATCTATAATGTGTTAAACAAAATGAACAGTCGCTGAATTGTTTGAACCAGCATTTGAAAAGTTCCCCAACCCACCAATTTTGCCACCACTAGAGACGGGTTTTGGCAAAGTCATAGCTGACCTAGTTTTTCATGGAAAGGATATATAAGGTGACCAAAAGTTTAACGGGATGTATGCGGAGGTGACTTTTGAACCTGACTCAAATCTTAAACGGACATCAATCACAACAAATGTCTCGTATCATACAAGTATATATAACACTACAGGTAGAGAAATGCAACTTTCTTTTGTAGTATTGAAAACGTACTAATGTATATGTTTTACAATATCGCGACTATCTTGTCACTACAATCGTTATCCTTGTGCCTACTGTGGTGTCTCTTGTCGTCTTTTTTCCTGTTTTACAACTCATCTTTACTATCTTGCCTCATATCATCTAATGCGGTCTTTGTCATTCCCATGTTTTGTATAATCTCGGTCATCATCTATGTTGCAAGTTGTATAATGGTCATGGTCCTATTCATTATCATTTTTCCTGTGGGCCTTTTTTTTCTTTTCTTGTAACCCTAGCTGTTTTTTACAGGTAGAGGTCATGACAATGTAGACTCAATACTTGAATATATTGTTTGAGTTACGTTTCATTTCTAATGTTAAACAAGTAAAATGAATAAGTAAAAAGGGGAAATGGGTTGAACATGTTGGAAGTTGCAATATAACCTCATAAATCATCACTTTTTCGAAATAACTACATTGTTATTGTTTCTTTCAATTCTTTTGAAAGACAAACAATTATATAGATAACACAAACCTAGCAAGATGTTAGATTTACGACATTACACAATACTCTTGACCAACAACTCTAAGACTACAACTAAAATGACGTTCAAACTAAAACTTAACGTACCCTAACCCATGACATTACAATGACACTACATGATACTAGGATTTCAATGACTCTAGGATTTCAACTTCAACAACCCTCAAACTTCAACGACCAAACCATAATATTACAACGGCACTACATGATAATCTTCACCAACGACAAAATTACAACCACCTTAGTAGCCACAACTGTAAACATCCAACAATCAAGAAGATCGATGAGCCACCGCCAACCACATTACATTGTTATTGTAATACTCCGTGATATTTTTTTCTATATTCACTTTATTTGGCATGTATTACCCAACTCGTGTGGCTCACCTTTAAGCATCCTCTTCATGATGTCTCATTTGTTTCTTATTGCTGACTTTCACGGTGCTAATTCATCATATATCAATGACCAATCGTCCATACCGTATTTAATTATTTTTGATAAAATGAGACAAAGTATAAGTGCGCAACATATAAATCATTTTTGAGCAAAGAGATAGAGAGCATGCATGTGAAGCGTGTGCATTGATTAATTACTAGCCTATTTGGGGTACACCATAACGTGATCGAAAAGCCATATTTGAAGGCTTGAAGCAACCTATATTGGTTACAACAAAAAGAAACAAGAACCTACACAAGAAAAACAATCGATCGTCTCTTACTAGTTGCATTCACTACATCATTTAACTACGGAACACAAGAGAAAATAATCCACATTAGACCACTTATTAGTTGAATTGCCCATTGCTACTTAGAACGACTTATGATTGATGGTGAAGGTGTTGTCCGTATCTTTATTATTTCAACTACTGGGTTTAGTGGTGGAATAAACGTGTTATATTTGACCGGTCCATTCAGAAAACTAACCCGCTACATGCACGGGCCTGCCTACATGGGTGCCGGATGTGGCAAATTCTACACTTGATTTTTAGCTCACGAAGTGCAAAAAAATTTCAAAACTGTCGTTTTTTTATATGTACAACCTCAATAAACTTTTTTGCTACTTTCGTTTCATACGGTATAACTTTAGTTAGCCCAACAGTTCTTTTGTGCAACACGCCTCTTGAAAATCCTGAGCCCATCCCTGACTACATGATGTTTTAATTTGTTTCTTCCTTAAAACAAATTCAGATTTGGACTCGTACACTTGAGCAACGAAAAATTACAGAGATGACCACCCCATGCTTGCTAGACACCTTAGAGTGGTTGTTTAAGGTTATACGTACTTGCAGCGGTGATCCAATAATTTTAGAAGTACGTAGCGCATAAAAGTTTCAAATTTTCTAGTCACCTTAGTAATAAACATATCACAAATATGGTCTAAAANCTATGATCCCTTTACTTTGATTCATTGATATGACTCTATGATTTGATATCTGTCGGTTATGCTTCTGCTATGATATGATTCTATTGATATGTTCTGTGGGATATGATATGATTGTCGGATATGTTATGATATGCTTTGTATGTTCTTATGCCCGAGTTTTCTAACTACTCATGGAGGTACCATGGGCGTGTCATTGAAGCACCAATGGCATGACACTTTCTGTGAAGGTGTGATTGATTCACGGCGTCCCCATTTTGTCGGATATATTATGTGCACACTTGGATATTATTATATGTATGATTTGTTTGTAGGGGGGGCGTATGGATGCATCCTAGGCTTTACACTCCTTCACGTGTAGGGGAGTGTGATCGACTCCATGTGGTACCGAGAGGTCTCCCCTCTCCGTATCCTTTGATATATGGTTATGTATGTATGTAGGAGACCTATTCGAGTGACTCTGGTAGGTCGGCTCGTGGCTTCCTTATGTTTCTATGTGTCTATTCGAGTGACTCTGGTAGACACACCTTTGTTGATACGTGCTCTTGATTCTCTTATGATTTGTTTATGCCTGATATATCTATGATGCTTCATTTTCCTTTGACTTATGATATTGTTCCATTGATCTTGATCTCTTATTCATTTGACATATGACATTCTTTTCAGCCGGAGTTTATGTTTCCTTTTCCTATGCTTATATACGTTTCATTCATCCGTTTGCTTTGTTATATATCTGTTCACTGGGCTATTTAAGCTCAGCCGCATTTCTTTTCCTGCGGCAGGTTTTAGGTTGGAAGCTGGGTTTGGGTGAAGAGAGAGCATAGGAGCTTTAGTGGACTATCCCATGGACTAGAAGCCCATTACATCTGGACTAGTTTTGGACTTGGATTAGATTAGACTTTGTTTAGTTTGTATTTTCTTTTCTTTTATAGTTTTAGTATTTCTTTTGCACTTTTAGATTTTTCCTTTGTAATCTTTTGTTTTAAGTCTTTCGCTTACGTTGTATGCTTTGTATGCTTTGATATGTCACCATGCTGTAGCGCTCTGGACCCATGTTGGGTTGGGGTGTTACAGGTAGAATATTTAAAAGATAAACAGCCATATTAAGAGCCTCAGTCCAATAATTAGGAGGGAGATGTGATTGAAACAACAAAGTACGAATAAGGTTATTGATAGTTCGAATCATCCTTTCGGATTTCCAGTTTTGTTGAGAGGTACGAGGACAAGAAAATCGAAATTGAATCCCATTATCAGAAAATATCTTATGAAAAGCATGGTTGTCAAATTCCCCACCATGGTCACACTGAAAAGACTTAATTTCACACTTAAATTGAGTACAAACAAAGCTACAAAACAAATTAAATTTAGACAAAACATCAGATTTATTAACTAAAGGATAAACCCAAACAAACTGAGAATAATGATCCAAAAACAAGACATGGTATTTGAAACCAGAAAGACTCGGAATTGGGGAAGTCCACAAGTCCGAGTGTACAATATCAAATGATGACTGAACCAAACTATTAGAACTAACAAATGGAAACTTCACGTGTTTGCCAAGCTGATAAGCATGAAAAAGAACGGGAGACTTCTCTTTATTACATGAAATAGAACTACTTGACAGGACACGACGAAACACTTTACTTCCTGGATGTCCAAGACGCTGATGCCACGTATACTGACTCGCTAGAAAAGCATGCGGAATGGTGGAAGGCTGAGTGACAGGGTAAAGATCTCCATTGCTATCACAGCGGAGCAGCACCCGACGCGTTTGAAACTCCTTAACAGAAAAACCAAAAGGGTCAAACTCAACTGTACAATAATTATCGCGAACAAATTGACGAATAGAGATCAAATTTTTAACAATATTAGGTGTAATTAAGACATTATTTAAACGAAGTGGTCGATGAGGTGTAGGCAAAATGCTATGGCCAGAGTTGACAACGGGAATAGAATGCCCGTCACCAACTACAACAGATGGGTAAATACACGAATTAAAAACATCACTAAGAAAATTGACATCATCATTAAGATGAGAGGACGCACCTGTGTCCATGTTCTAGTTACCGGGATTAGAATCCTGGAGTTGTACCATATTAAACGCAGCGGGCAAAAGTGTTTCCTGTCTTGGTAGTTGACCGGGCTGTTGATCAGCCAAAAAGGAGCCCCCTGCTGTTGTGAAACCTACAACCCCAAATTGAGCCCCCTGTGCAGCGTGAACCCCTAGCAAAGCGGCTGTTGAACCCACAGTGTGATAAGAACCCCCTGCTATTGAACCACCTGCTGTTGTGAGCCGGCAGTTGAACTTGCCATCAATAACGAACCCCCTTGTGAAGGATGAACCCCCCCTGGGACGGAATGAACCCCTGTTTGATGCAAAGGGAACCCCCCGTGCATCTAACCCTCCCCGTAGTGAATATGAGGATTGGGCTGGGCTTGTGACAATTCATGGTCCGGTTGGTAATAATTAACGTGGGCCTGAGGAGACGTAAAACCAGGTGGGGCAGCGTAACAAGCAAGAGGTGTAGAACCAGTGGGTTTAGACAAAGTGTTAGGAGCACTAGGAGACTTGAGAGCTTCCCCATTAATACCACTCTGACCCATCTTAGCCAAAAGATTTTGTAGAGATAGGAATTCATTGTGTGACAAATTGTTGCATGATGTTGTAGAAACAGTAGAGGGTTTAGTAGATGGATTACCATGCATGCCATCATGAAGAAACTTAAAATGTACACCAAACCAACAAAACCCTAGAGCAAAAAGGAAACATGGTTTGTTTACCTTTTCATTAGAGGAAGTAGAAAGCCGCATGTTGGATGTCGAGTTAGCTAATAAAACCAATGGTGATGAAGAGGTAGAATCAACAAGAGCATCTTGAGCATGAGTCTTTAAACGCATCTCCTCCGTGGTGAGCATAGAACGAACCATTTTAAGATCCGGAAAAACCACGCGATGAGCAATGATTGTAGAGATACTATAATATTTTGCGGGCAATCCTTCCAAAGCGAATGTAACAATATCATCGTTGCTAATAGGAGAACCCAAACTAGATAATATAGTAGCCATATTCTCAATCTTCCGAAAATAAGCATAAATATTTAGATCCCCAAGTTTTATAGTACGTAGTTCGGCCTTCAATGCAATAGAGCGAGAACGCTTATTGTCATTAAAGATTGAAGCAAGCATATCCCATGCCTCCTTGGCCGTTTGAGGATCTTCATTAACAAGCCGTTGTTGAAGTGTTGGAGACAAAGTAATAAAAATCCAAGAAAGGACAATGGTGTCAATTTTTAACCATTCGGCATCGGGAGGTGATGGTGGAGCACTTGATGTTGCAGCATCCGAAGACTTGCCCAGTAGGTGATCCAAGATGGAATATCCTTTGCATACATGTTTGAGAAAATAAGTCCATGATGAGTAATTCATCTCCTCAACATCTAACTTGACCGGAACAAGAGTGGGAATATTGTTGATGGTCATCAGTTTGTCAGAAAGAAGGATAACTTGAGATGGGGGAGTAGTGCCTGTCATGGTATATCTCGACAAGAACAAGGGTTTGGTGTGAATGAATGTAACAGTAACCTTATGAGTAGGGTTAGGGTTTGGTTTAACGAATAAAACAGGAACACCAACAACAGAAACTCTTGTCGACTAGTTATCAAACAACAACTAACGATCGACAAGAAGAAAGTAACAACAGTCGACTAGCTATCAAACAGCAACCAACGATCGACTATAAGCAGGTACCAACTGTCGACTGGCTATCAAACTAAAGCCAACGGTCGACTTAAGAAGAAACTGGGAAAAAAAATATTTAAGGTTTAGGGAAGGATCGATTGGCTGTGATACCATGTAGGATAATGTGAATCGTGAGTTTATTAATGATCATAAGCCGGTATATAAATATCAATACAAGAACAATCTAGACCTCGGGCCTTAGCCCATACAAATATACAATGGACTCTATTATTCGACTAACATTTCTATGGTTTATCCTGTGACGGAATCAGCGTTAAAAGTGACCGGGGTAATAAAAAAAGGTTAACCGCAATATAGAAAAAAAAAAAAAAAAAAAAAAAAAAAAAAAAAAAAAAAAAAAAAAAAAAAAAAAAAAAAAAAAAAAAAAAAAAAAAAAAAAAAAAAAAAA
>LBNU01028745.1:72076-82234 GCA_014162995.1 Artemisia annua | reverse complement strand
AAATATTTGACGAATATTTAGCAAATTGAAATATTTGACGAATATTTAGCAAATTGAAATATTTGACGAATAAAGAAGCTTTATTGCTAAATATTTGACGAATATTTAGCAAATTGAAATATTTGACGATTAAAGTTATTATATAACAAAGTTATAATATTTGTAATTTTAAGGTAATTTTTGTAAGTTTATTTTTCTACTTTAAACTTCAATATTTTTTATAAAAACGTACGTACGTCAAAAACATATCAATATTTGGCTCGTTTTGTTCGTAATTTGAAGCTCTTCGCAACGTTATTTTTTTTTATTAACGAATTCGCTATATATTTGACGAATAAAGTTTGTAATATAAAAAAATTGTAATTATTAAAAAGTTTAGGGTAATTTTGGTAACTTCTTTTTCAATTTCAAAAATTAGTACAAGTGGGCCCATAAAATGTTGTATTTCGCTGCATTTGTTATGTGAAATTCGTTTTATTTATTTTTTTAATACTTAGGTGGGCCCAAAAAGGAAGAAAGAGAAGAGGTGGGTCCCTTTGCATTGTATTTCGCCGCAAATGGGAAGTGAAATACATTTTTTTTCTAATTTTTTATTTTATACATCACGAGAATTCGACACGTGTACATATTGGATTTCTGGGACGGTTTGCAGCGAGATACATGGCCTTACAGGGAATAAAAAAAAAACCAGCCCTCAAAAAGGCAAGACAATTCTACAGTGTCCTCTGCAGTAATTTTCGCGGTAATATCATCGCTGCTGCGCACATCAGTGATTGATGTCTGCTGCAATGCATTTTTTCCATTGCTTAAAATAGTAAAAACAAAATATGCTTCATCCTGTGGTCAATGGACTACGAGCTAGTGGTCAGTTTTAGTAGGCTACGCCGCCACGGGGTGGTTTATGTTGACGTGTGCAAGAAAGTTAAAATTAGATGGCTTGTCGAGTTAGTCAACATGATATCATCAACCAGATAGAGGGAGCGCAAAACATATCAAATAACCCCTTTCTTAGTTTTATAAAAATAAGAGTAAGTTGCAAAAATCATTATTGTGGTTTGTTCAAATCGGGGACGCTGTTTTTAAAAACATCAAACGTACAAGTGTCGTTCATGTAGAAAGTTGAGTTAAATTTCTGTCTCTAACCAAAGTGATCAGTAGATTAATGATTAGAATACCCTTGTATTCAAGCCAAAAGTTCACATCGATCAGATGAACTATGCTTTGCAATTTCAAAGTTAAAAAGATAACATTTACGATGTGAAGAAACCACGAAGACGTTTTTTGCAATTTACTCTAAACTTAATACAATGAAGTATGAAACATATAATAGCGCCATCCAAGGGCGACTCAAGCCTTTCAGTGGTCTAAAGCCAAAAAAACGATGTCTTTTGAATATTTTTTTAGGGAATTTTTGTTTGTTTTTTAAACTATATTGTGATCTATGGAACGGTGCATCTATAAAACCGAGTCAAATTGAAGACTTTTCTTTAGAGAAAAAAAATGAGAAACCAATAAAATCAAACTCACTACGAGATTCGAGCCTTTTAGAGACGATCATAAGTTGTCTTTAAAAGCTAAAATGTCCTCTTAAAAAGTTTTTAGGTACGACGTGTTGTCTCAAAAGGCGTCATTGCTAAAACCCCGTCGCTAAAAATCTTTAGCAACGACCAGTTAGCAGAGGCGGAGACAGGAGGGAGGCAGGGTGGCAGGGTGGGCACATGCCCTCTAACAGAAAAAATGTAGTGTAAATATTTAAAATATTTGGCTATTTTTGTAATACCCCCTCCGCCCAACGAATCGATTTGTAATGTAGTTTTTAAAAGTTATCAAAATTTGTCCCTCAAACATAATTTGCTTGCTCCGCCTTTGCCAGTTAAGCTTTTGGAGACTACCAACAGGACCCACTTCGTTTCACGATTATACATAAAGAAACACCTTTAGGGACAAATGTGTCGTCCTTAAAGGCTACCCACTAACCACACCTTTAGGGACTCATCGTCCAGAAAATTTTTCCACAAAAATCTACCTAAAACCGTACAGATGTTTATCCAAAACACATATACAAACTTATTTCAAAGCATTCATTCATTAAAACGTTCCAAAACAAAAAAGTACAAAGTTATAACCTCGATCCTAAATAACAATACAAATCCTAATATATCCATCCAAATACATACCAAGAGTAAAAGTTATAATCCATACCAAACACCAATACAAACGTATATAATCCCTACCCGGTATTATCGTCGTCATCATTCCCTCCATTCCTGTTCGGGGGAGAAAGCGAAGATATATCAAAATGTGGGTGATTGTTCAAGTAAGTCACAAGTTGATTGAGTGTTGCTTGTGATGCATCAGTTGTCCCTCTAGCTTACCTGGCATCTTCCTCCATCTTTTGAGTTCTTTCCCTCACAATATCATCAACTTCTTGTTGCGACAATGACATACGGCATTTTGATAAAATCAAATAGTAACATGTTTTTGTTATCAAATGCGATATTTGGTACTCATTTGTTCTAAAATTGCATTTTAATATTAATTTGGAGCTACGGAGCAATTCTCATGAAAAATACTGGAAAATGACGGAATTGGAGCTAAAAAGAGAAGAAGTACAAGTTTCAGGAATAATATAGGGCGTATACCCCATTTAATGTATACGCCGTATACAAGTTGATATGTGGTGGAATTTTGCTAAGTGTTGAAGAGTATACGGTGTATACTCATTTCCTTGTATACACCGTATACAACTGAGGACATGAAAACGTGAAAGTGCAGACAAGGCTTATACGACATTTACAAGTCTATATTTATATGCAATATAGAAGAATCAAATGAAGAAATGAAGACGAAAGTTGGAATCAAGTGTACGAGATGTCTCTAAATGATGTTGTAGTATTTTGGCCATAACCTCTTCATACGATCTCCGTTTTAGGTGATTCAAGTGGCCTTGAAAGAAAAAAGATATATCTACAACTTTCGTATTTTGAGCTAAGGTTAAATCAGATGTATACGCCGTATACACCTTCATGTGTATACGGTGTATACTCAGTTTTGTGTATACGGCGTGGGATTTTTCAGTTTAAATATCGAATTCTAATCAGAACTAGGGGAATTTTTCGTATGCTTGGAAGACCAGACGTTTCTCCATTCTTCTCCAACCATTCTAGGGCTGCAAACATCATCAAGATCAAGACTTTTCACATCATAAATATGAATGTTACGTTTATTCTAGCTTGGTTTTGGATAATCTATATTGCGATTAAAGACTTACACCTTTGAATTTAGCATTGCTACGTGTTGCGAGTAGTTATTTAGTAGGTTGCAATCTGAAAATATAAGTACTCAAATCACTAAAGTAAGGACCAAGTATGACTTAGTGGTTAATACAATTAACCTAACGGCGTTAAAAGTGATAGATAATAGGGTTTAAGGCTTAGTGAACGGGCAATTTACTTAGTAATTAAATGCGTGGTGACCACAATAAAACAATGTCATATAGATTAGCTAAGGATCTTAATGCTTAGACAATAAACAGTATATGTCCCTGACCATCGGTATATGTAGTTATTAGATGAAGTGTTTCGGGACTAACGACCAGTATTAGACTTACACTACATAAGACTCACTGAGACATAGTTGGGTGAACATTGCACGACAATTTCATGTCATTTATGAGTTAAAGGATCAACATGGCGAGCACGTCTTTTATCTATTGATTTTCTCCTTATTTTATCGTAAGTTTAGTTCTTTATTCATTACATAATCGTTTGGATTCAAAACATAGTTGTCTCTATTAAAATTGTTTTAACACAATTGAGTTTCCCTCGCTCCAATGAACAACCTAGTCTTACTGAGTCTATACTATACACGAACGGGTACATTGCCCGAGAGTATTGGTGAAGTCTCAATTGGTTGGTTTATAAAATTATAAAACGAGATTTTGCACATCACTTTGTGAATGCATGCTTGTAAAAGAATAATTTGCAAAGATATTATATATTGATATATTTAATTATATATAAGTGAATCACTTCCGGTAAGTCAGACTTAAACGGTCACACTGGTGCATCACAAATGAAAGAAAATATTTATTGTGTGAATAATAAATAAGAGAATTGAGATAATTAAATTAATAGAGGTTAAAGTTATTAGATATAACTAAAAGTGTAAAAAAAAAATAGGAATCATAGGGGTAGAATGAAAAAGTAGAGGAATTATTGTTGAACATGAAACCATCCCCTATATAAACAAACCCCTCCTTATCAATTCTACACAATGCAAACCAACACACAACATCATTAATTCTCCTCCTTTTTCTCTTGTTTGGTCGAACAAAAATCCCCAAAGGGCTTTATCCCTTTTCGTCGACCACAAAGTCAAGTTAGGGATTAAACACTAATCGACCGATTTTAGTCTTGGTGATATGAAATTAGGGGTGTCAATCGGGTTATCGGGTCGGGATTGGGGCTTATCGGGTCGGGTCTCTCGGGTTTTGAAAAAATAAAAACTAACCCGCAACCCGACCCAATAAGCTATTGGGTCTATCGGGTTGAGTCTATCGGGTTATCGGGTTACATGCTAATTTTTTCACACAACTTTTTTCATTTATTAAAATACTACTAAAAATGATATTAATTTAGAAAAGAAAAAAAAGGGCCAACAGGACATTAGTATCCTTTAGTCTGATAACACCATGGCCAACACACAATACGTATATAAGCAACTAAGCTACTGATGCAAATATGCAAAGAGAATCAAGTTTAAAGATGCAGGTTATAAATATGTTCAAAAAGCCGTGACAAATGGACTATGATAAACGGGCATTAGTTCAAAAAATTTAGATTTCTTAATGGGTCCTTATAGCTTATCGGGTTTATCGGGTCAACCCGATAACGAACCAATTAAAACCATAACCCGACCCTTTTAGGCTATCGGGTTTATCGGGTTGACCCAATAAACCCGATAAGCTAAGTTGGACCCGAATCAACCTGACCTTATAAAGCCTTATCGGGTTCGGGTCGGGTCAACCCATTTGACACCCCTATTTGAAATCACCCGCAGTGAAACAAGATACAACCATCTAGTGGTTTTTGAACGTGACCAGTAATTGGTGGTTACCTGCAGTTAGGGGTTCAAATGGGTTGACCCGACCCGACCCGACCCGAACCCGAACCCGATAAAGCCTTATAGGGTCGGGTTGATTCATGTTCAACTTAGCTTATCGGGTTTATCGGGTCAACCCGATAGCTTAATCGGGTCGGGTTAGGGTCCTACTTAGTTTCTTATCGGGTTATCGGGTCAACCCGATAAACCCGATAGAATATAATCTATATCTATAATACTATAAGATTCAGTCCCTAAAGTTAATGTGGAGTTATGATGATAGAGTTTTTTGAGTTAGAAACAAGTTGGAGTCGTTTAGTAGTTGCATAGAGTACAAGATAGTTAATGCTCGGAATTCAATGCAGCCTCATAATAATTATACAATCATGAAAGGAGATGAAGTGCAAGGGTTGCCCGAATTGATCACATGGCATTTAATATAGGATTAAAAGTCGGCTAGATGATGTGCAAGGGTTGTGAAAGGTTGCAAGAATAATTAATGATTTAACCTAATTCATGCCTATATAAACCAGCCAAAATCACATTTAGTATGTACATTTGAAGATGATTCACACATCTTTTAGATATTTGATTATTGGTAGCGGTATGTAAATTCTCTTTTGCAACATTTTGGAGATGATTCACACATCTTTTAGATCTTTGTAAGTAACTTGGTCTTCTTTTTTTCTTAATTTAGTTATCATACGTAGGTACCATGAAAATCACACAAGATCATGCATGCTCAGATAAATGGAACCAAAGATTGGGATATCAACTATTTTCTTTGTTTCTTACATATTTAGGTGATTGTTATAGATAAGCATATATATAGATATATGTATTATGTTAATGCATTTTCATATACAAGTAATTTATGTGCGTTTTCTATTGATGTAGCTCACATGTGCGAATTGATTCAAGAAAATGTGCACGAGCATGTATGTAAAACAACATTTAAATGGTTAAATGATACTTTTTAGCCTGATTAGTTTATGTAAGTAGTTGCTTTCGAATGATCTTTGAGAAATATTATAATGAATTTATCATGTGCAATTGAATTATTATTGAAAAGAAGAAGGTCCGCGCATTGCAAAGTGTTTTCTTTTTCTATATGTAGAATCATTAGTGAGAAACCAATATTTACGCGCATTAAATGAGTTTGCCATAATAGTAAAATACGACATATTAAAAATATCACATTGAGTAATGAATAGAAAGGAAAAAAATACATAATTTTGACTTAAATCCGTTTGTAAACTATAATATCAAATAAAAAAGTTAAATTTTAAACATAAGCAAAAGTTCAAACTTTTATCGAAAAACAAAACCGGTGCATTTAATGTGAAGTATATACAATATCGAGATGGAAGTGCAAGGCTTGCCGGAATTTATCACATGATATTTAGTAATTAGTATAGAATTAAAAGTCGGTTATGGATTGAGATGAAGTTGAAAAGGTTGCAAGAATAATTGATGATTTAACCTAATGCAATATATATAGATATATGTAATATGTTAATGCATTTCCATATACAAGTAATTTATGTGTGTTTTCTATTGATGTAGCTCACATGTGCGAATTGATTAAAGAAAATGTGCACGAGCATGTATGTAAAGCAACAATTAAATTGTTAAATGATACATTTTAGCATGATTAGTTTATATAAGCATGCAACTTGAATAATGAATATAAAAGAAAAATACATAATTTTTGCTCAAACCCATTTGTAAATTAAAAAAATTAAGTTTAAGACATAATGGTAGAGTCCAAAGGTTTTAGGAATTATTAATAGTCTGTTAATTAATATTCCTTTAGTTAGCTATTTAGAATTGAGTTTATTGATAAAATTTATTAACATTAGTCAGACTTCAATGTTAATTTTCAAGGAAATTAGTTGTACAATAAAATGAGATGAAGCTAAAAAAGTTTGTAACGATTTTTATACAGTTTATGTGGCATTATTATATATACATTATTACACAAACTTTAACTTACAAACTTAATAAAAAAATATTTAACGCACATTAAACTATGACCAATTAGATAGACCCCGTGTGCTTCATATTAACATGCAAAAACCATCTAATGGACAAGTATTGTAGGGCTAAGTAATAGACCAAAAGAAACAAAGCCATTTTCTTTATCATGCAAATAAGTAATAGGCCAAAAGAAAGAAAGCCATCACAACTTAATAACCAAAATCCCATATATAAAATACAACACCACAAAACCAAAACAACATCAAACACTTTTAAATTTTTATATAAGAAAGTTAAAACATTTCATACAACATACTCCCTCCGTCCCAAAATTATTGTCCAGTTTGAATTTTCAAAGTCAAACTAGTTCAGCTTTGACCATAAATATTTTCTTTTTATTATATAATACTTTATGAAAAATTATACCATTGAAAAGTACACTTAAAACCCAATCCATTTATATATTTTGCATCAAATAATATATAACACCGACAAAAATATTTAAGGTCAAAGTTGAAGAAGAAAGACTAAAAAAGTCAATAATGGACAATAAATTTGCGACGGAGGGAGTACTAAGCAATAATTAAGTATACACTCGCCAATATACAGAAATAATATTAACAATTAGATTCTTAGCCCGTGCCTAGCACGGGTTCTGCATGCCTCGTATATATAAAGACTGAGTTCCCCATATTGAATGTTAGTATTAATGCAACAAGCCAAGAAACTCAAATAAGTGGTTTAAGCTTCTTTCAAAGCTTATGTGAAGGTGTAAAGGCTCAATTATAATGCTTGGCTTTAATACAATCTCATGATTACTCCTTGCATTCCATCTTCCTAAACCGATGCTCCTTTCATCTCCTCAATCTTGCCTTCACTTCTCTATATAAAAGCCAACCCCTTATTCTTCCCTCCTAACAACCACCATATATCTCTCTAAACACAACACCATTCGCAACAATGCTCGAGTGAACCAATGTTAGAATGGTGACGACGGTGATTTCCAAGAGAAATATGGAGCAAGCATACAAGTATGCAGAAAGTAACTGATAGTGTCATTTAGCCATGGGTAGTCGCTAAAAGCTTGGTGTCCACACTCATGGCCAATAACCCATAAACCCATCTGGGCACTACCTTGAAGGATCCAGTAAATCGTTTATGCCACATACGAAATGGATGTTGGTAGGCGAGGGATGCGCATGGCTGCAACATAGTATAAAAAGAACGAAGAAAAAGAGATCAAGGAAAAGGTATGATGAGGATCGGAGCAAAGAACGGTTAAAACAGTGTGGTGCTATTGCTTTCTTTATGTCACTAAGAGTAAATGGTGGTCTCGATGTGTCTCCGTTTTCAGTTTTGAGAGAAGAATGAAAGGGAGGCGGAGGCTATATGATTGTGTGTGTGACATGATAACTTTACCCTAATGTCATAAAGTGTCTGTAGAAAATCGTTTTGGCTCGATCTAGGATAACAATGATTGATCATGCACAGCGGAATAATAAGAACACAATCAAAGTTATAATAAAGGTTTTGCTCTAATAATAAAATGATCCTCTATGGATCTAGGTTACACACACTAAAGGTGTTTTTGTTTTGGTGAAGCCTTAATAATAATAAAGCCTATTGTTCCTTTTATACCAAGAACCTAATACATAATAAATAAAGATCAAGCATATCACTAACTAAAATGCTCATGCATATCCTAACAAACTAATAATAAATAATACGGAGTCACTATTATCCGTAGAAACAAATCTTCCAGGAACCATGTCATCAGCAGAAACATCTATAGCTTCAGCAGTAACATCTGTAGGAACCTGTCAGCAGACTCATCAGTTAGGAACTCTAAAATCCCCAAACAATTCCTCCCCTAATCTTGAATTTGACTTGGTTAAGTCAAGATTCTAGTTAGTGAGTAACTTCAAAAGCATGAGGATTGACTTGAAACTTGCCAGCAAATTAAGTAACCAGTCACACAAAGACTCTATGTCATAGCAACCAGTAACATCTATGAAACCAAGATGTCTGTACAGTTGAACCTATCAGTCAGCAACCAGAATCAGCACAACCATGAGGAGGATTTGATAAGCCTTACCAAGTAGCTACTCACTCTTGGGCTAGCTAGTCCTTTCGGTGGAATTTATGACATCACCCTGTGAACTAGTTACCGAGTCAAAACCTTAGAACGTGAATCATCGGTGTGTTGAAATACGCCTATGATTTTTTGTAAATCATCACAGCCATAAACGGATTTTGAGATGTCTTTACCTGTAGCCGTTTGCTCATGGATAGCCAATTAATTTGGAATTTCACAAGTGAGCATCCATGGTCAATTGAGAACCATTCCAACTCTCAGTCATGAAGCATGGGGAGTGGAGTACCCTATGGTTTTTGAGCAAACCATTACAGCATCAACGGAAATTGATGTGTCTTTACCCAAAAAAAAACGTTGCTTTTGGACTGAGCCAACTCTTGATGGAATGCTTCATCATCCATGGTGAGTTGATTACCATGATGTTGTGTGTAATAACCAGCACCAAACCTGCAGACAAGATAAAAACCAAAAACTATACTTTTTTTTTTTGTATTGTTTTTTAACCTTTTTTTTATCTAATAAGAAAAGAAAAAGAAATATGAAAAAATATAAAAGCATGAAAGTGTTTTTTTTTTTTTAACTAATAGTAAAAAGAATAGAAATAAAGAATATAACCTATAATCGCAGCAGAACCAAGAAATGATGTGCCAACAGAAACACTATAGTCTCGGCCTTAGGCGTATGAGGATCCAACAGCTGCAAAGATGGTTAGAATACAAATAATAAACAACAATAAGCCTCCCCTTAAGCTTTATGCCTCCCCTCAATCCATGACCTGACAAGTATATTGTTGGGTACCCAGAATGAACCTTTCCTTTTTATTTGTCCAATGAATTAACCTGTTAGGGTTAACCATTATCCCATCTTGTCCCCCACCCCAATATACATTGGGTCATAATAACTAGGCCAAAAAAACCATTCTGATAAATAAGTACTAGTAGGTCTGTAAAATGGTAATAGCACATGTCCTTTTCAACCGG
>LBNU01028745.1:22487-71865 GCA_014162995.1 Artemisia annua | reverse complement strand
GCACTTGCATCATCCATATAATTGAAAGCTGCTACATGATCAATAGGAATAGATTTAAGCAAAGTAGTTCTTGCCTTTGATTCTCTTTGGACAGCAATGTGTTCAGCTGCCGTCGTTGGAGGAAGAATAAAGAGATTTCCATCGCGATCACTGCCAGTCCTTTTCGGACTGTTGCCATTTTCAATTACCTTCCAGATATTTATATCATTGTTCGTGATCCAGTGTTCCATTTTCTTAGCCCAGATTTCATACTCATCATTCATTAAATAAGGAAAAACTGCATCATCCCTTTTATTATCAAATTCTGTCATTTTAAAGGTGTGGAGAGAACTTTGGTTCAGCAGAAACGAAAAGTGAACTGAATGCAGTAGCAGTATTGAAGCGTACAGCAGCAATAAATCAGTAGAATCATAAAGCTTCAGCAAATACGAAAAATACCAGTACACACCAAGAGTAGCGCCCCACGGGATTTATTGCAACATCAGCAACACCAATATCTCTTTAATAATAGACCAGTCACAATCTTGATCGACCCATGTGATTGATAAACGACAAACTAATACAAACCAATGATTCAGTACGAGAATTTACAAGCTTCCAATAAATTGTTCCCTATAACCATTAATTATCTTGAAGCATCAACGCACGATTGAATTATTAATACCCAAATCAGTAATTGATAGTACGAGGTAACTTATTAAATATAGAATGATCAATTAATGGCCAACAATTAATTATGATGAACATGTAATCACCATCGGCCTATAATGCTCTCACCTCAGCCAATCAATAAATGCAATTATAATTAATAGTACGAGGGTAATTTAATTCTCCTTCAATTATTCTGAGATCATCAATCGAATAAATAACTTTCTTCCTCTAACTCACGAGACATCATTAATACGTGAATAATTTATCTATCATCACACCCCTTGGCAATTAATAGTCTGAAGTAATAAATAATTGAAAGTATATGCCCACAGCCCACATTAATATTCAATGAGATACCTTGCAAAAGATGACAACCGAATGACCAATTATCTAAACGAGGTAATCTTTTTGTGGACCTATCAGATGTAGCTTTTTCCGAAACTGCTTTCTTCAACGATCTGCTTCTTTTTCAATTCCTTTCTTCGATCCAAAACCTTGTATAAACCCAAGATATCACGAGCCCCTGGGCTCTGATACCAATTGTAGAAAATCGTTTTGGCTCGATCTAGGATAACAATGATTGATCATGCACAGCGGAATAATAAGAACACAATTCAAGTATAATCAAATTTTTGTCTTTTTATATTATATATTATTTTTATTGTATTTTCTTCTTCTTTATGTTTGTCTATGTTTTTTCTATTTTCATTATCATTAAGTTTGTTTTGTTTGAAGCCTTAATAATAATAAAGCCTATTGTTCCTTTTATACACAAGTAATCTAATACAAATAATAAATAAAAATCAATGCAATCACAATAAAATAGCTCATGCATATCCTAAAAAACACATAATAAACTTATACGGAGTTTCCACTATATCCGTAGAAAAAATCTTTCCGCCAGGAACCATGTTATCAGCAGAAACCATCTATAGCTTCAGCATGTCAACCCATCCGTTTAGGAACCTGTCAGCAGATCCATCAGTAGGAACTTCTAAAATTCCCAACAGTAGTCATGTATATTAGAAGTTATAAATTGAGTCGGGGCTGTTAGAATAGTTTTGATTATGTCCATTCTTCGTTTATTGAATAGCAAATTACACAGAACATTAAACTATAATACACATCACTTCTCAATATCAAATGTTGAAACCCACAGCATGGGTAATAT
The DNA here is from genome assembly GCA_014162995.1 of Artemisia annua. NCBI lineage: Eukaryota > Viridiplantae > Streptophyta > Magnoliopsida > Asterales > Asteraceae > Artemisia > Artemisia annua. Next base: position 70,043 of record LBNU01028745.1, on the reverse strand, counting down.
TGCATTTTGAAGGTGCGTATTCTAATAATAGTTATCTTTTTAATCATTAGTCAACATACGCCATATATCCATAATTAGTGAACTTTTACGACTCAATATATCAGCATATGTACATGTACAGGGTCATGTTATGCATGTCCCTTTATGTACAAATTACTAGAAAAGACATGCACGCTTTCCATGCAAAGAAAAAAAAAAAAAAAAAAAAAAGAAAAAAAAAGAAGATAAAAAATGCTAATTTTTCTCATAAGTGAGTTTTCATCAGAAGTTTTTTGTTCTCAATAAATAGTCATTACAAGCATGATTGCCCGCGCGTTGCTGCGGAGTAGCATCATTTTAGAAACTTATATTAAGCTTTTTAAAGACTAATAAGATTCATACTTGTGAGACAATGCTCTCATTGCACGTAGTTTAGCAAAAACCATTTGTTGCTGCACAAAAAGTCAGCATTATGTTTCAAACAAAAAGTCAGCATTATGTTTCAGTATTTAATAGATTTGTTGCTTAAAGAAAATTTACATAATAAGCAGCATAAGAGAGCAACTTATTAGACAAATTGGTACCATAGTGTGGTGTCAGAACTTTTTACAAAAATATATGTGTCAAGTAACACAGAAATACATATTCTTCAGAAATACTGTTAAACTGTAAAACAAAAATGAAGCAACTTGCTAATGTTGGATGAGAATTCCAGAAATGCAAATATATTATTCACAAAGAGAATAATATGAAAGATCTAAACCGAACTATTATACATGGACGGTGCACCACACCAACTAATTGTTTTTTTTCCTCTACCGGCAACCAAACTAACGTATGTGGTCTTTCTAGTCATGTGTGTATCTAATCTTCCATTCTCACTGGCAGCCGCGAGCACCAGTAACCTTAACATCAGACTTCCAGGTTGCCAAAGTAAAGGTGGCAACCTAACTTTACCATTCCTACAACAACAAAAAGTATGGTAAAAGTTAAATAACATTGACAGAGTTGTGTCATTATCTTTTTCTTCTAATTCATAATCTGGAATTTGTGGTGTTAGGAGATTCAGTTTTGGCCTTTTTCTTCTAGATCATTTATAAATAATATAACCATAAGCGAATGGTACCACGAATGCTCCAGCAAGAGAACCAACAATCCCGGCCCCTGTCATGTTACAAATACAGTGCTTGCCATTGTAATATAATACAGATACAGTTATCCCATATTGGGGGCTTATAGCTGATCACTTAGGGGGTGTTTGGATTGACATTCAGTTGGCCTATATTGGGGGCTTATAGCTTATTTCTAAAAAGTCTAAATTATATTAACAATGGGATTATGATGCCCATTTTTGATATGGCTTATTCTAGATCGCAAGGTGATTGAACTAAACATTTAGGATGCATAAGAACGTAGGGAAACAATTGACACAAATAAGGGATGACGGAACGAACCTGAAGTTACATAATTACTATGCTAATCTAATCACCCCCTGAACACGCATCCTGAACTCACCTGCTGAACCATTCCATTAAACAAATCCATTATGGCATAAAAACAAACTGAGGCCAATTATATATAAGCTCTGCAAAGCATGAATCAATCTATTAAAAATGGAAGCCAAGCATAACCATAAGCAAATCGCACTGAACAAATTGATTTGTTGTTTTTTTCACGCGCTCTATTGACAAACAATTACCAAAGTTGTTGGTTTGGCAGTCGTTTAGTGTGGCAACACTTTATGCAATTAAAAAGACGGGCTACTAAATCCCATTTTACAAAGTACTACTTATCTCCAAAAAGTAGTTAGCTTCCTTTTTTCTTGATCAAGATGTTCATAACTGATATTTCCCTTCCTCCGGTTCAGGCGACAATGCAGCCTAAGCATGCCGGCCCATAGTCGGCATTTGTCAAAGTCGCTTTTGATATTCTCCTTGGCTCCGTACCAGCCACTTCAAATTCAAAAAATAGACATGAATAGAAATCACAATTGATCAAACGTGACTAAGCTGAAGTTTAAAAATGAACCAAAAAAGTTATCATTCATCACTTTGCATAAAGAGAATACCAGAGTGATATGAACCATCGAAACCCAATTTCATGGTAGTTATGTTGCTGCCTGCTCCCCACCAAAAGGTCCAACATGCCATAAATGCTTATACCTTTCACCAAATAAAAAAAAGGGCCAAAAATTAGTCAATAAAGAGAAGTAAAAGTTTAAATTATTATGATCCTACTATACTTGGAACCATGAAATGTAAGGAACAACTCTAAATAACTTTGTATAAACACTCCCCTCAAGTACATCATATCGAATTCAACATCACCTTGAAAATTTTGCAAGTATTAAATTCTAAAAAAAAAACCTTGTAACCAAGGACATTTTGGTTTGAAAATATAGTAATTTATTTTCGTAAACAACCAAACTCTCAACAAAAGTAAAATAATCGAGTTTAAGGTAACTATACACTTACTCGGAGTAACTATACAGTTGTAGCTTCTGCACTCTGTCAATACATTATAATTTCAACAGATTAGACCACATTTTTTAAAAGCACTTCAAGTTCACTGATTATATAAGCTAAACAATAGATTTACTTTTATGATCGATGGTCGACGCTCAAATTTAGGAGTTTGGACGGCCGCCATCATTTTGTATGCAATTTTTAGTACCTGCCATTTGCAATAAATTCTAAAAATAATCAAAATCAACAAATGACAAATATAAATATCTTTTGTGAGAGAAGAAAAAAAAATGGACATTTTGGGATGTGAAAATAGAAGTATCTGAAACTACACTGGAGCTCATAGTGAAAAATCAGAAAACCATGTTATGTTTCACTCAAATGTGCTAATATAGCACTTATTTTTAGCGCATAAACATTGCTAAAACTCACCAACAAAAGAGGAGATCATAAGCCAAGTCAATTGTGTACATATATCAATCATCTTTTGAGTCAATCAGTCGCCTTTTGAGGACCTCAGTTTCGGGACCTCTGTTTCAGAATCTCAACATTTTGATTTGAAATCGGATTCTGCTTGTTTTCGGCCTCCAACTTTTTCTTAGTAATCAATGCTGCAAGATACACACGAACAACAAATTTAAGCAATTGTATCATGACGATATATAACATTAGCAATGAAGGTTTTTTAATGGTAACATCAGATGGCCGTATTATCAAGTGGTCAAAGAGGTTAAAAGATGGCCGAAGGTGTATATTTACACATACAATATGATATACAATTAAATAACTTACAGCGGCTACTATTTTTTTTTATGCGCAGCATAAGAAACATATTTTTCTTCTAGCTGATGTATCCCTACAGTCAAGGCACCACATGAGTCATCCAACGGGTGTATCTTCTTTTGGGGTTCCTTCAACGCCTTTTTCGCTCTACTCCTATGCTCAAACAATACAAAATTGTAACCTTTTGAGTTGACGGTTTTCCTTAAACTGCAAGAAGTTACAGAAGGTAGAGTAAATTAGATAAGAAAAAAAATAAAAATAAGGTACAAAATAACTCTGAGGGTTTAGCAACTCACAAAATATTAAAGGCACTTGCTTTATTGGTTCTTCTTCCACTTCCGCCCTCATAAGCCTTGTAAATTCGCAGCTGCAACAAAGCAAACAACAAACAGCTAAATCTTTGAACATATTATTAAAGAGCCAAACATTGTACATACCTGTGTTAAGTAAATTTGAGCGCGACTTTGGCAATTAATGGACATCAAGCCACTTTTTATTGAAGCCCCTACAATGTTTGAACTGCAAAAACGCAACAGGACACAATGAGAATACATACAATCATATTATTATCATTATTATTTATCACTTTTCATCTAGTAGTAGTTTCATACATTTACCCTTAGAAACAGTCACACAAAACCTATTGAATATCAACTTTTAGCAAATCTAAGATGGCATCACCTAAATGTCAAAGGACCACTTATAACAAACCTTCTCTTGAAAACAAAAAACCGACTGAATACTTCAACTTAAAAAGAAAAAATCATAATTAAAAGCTAGTTGGTTTATCAACTCTTTCATTGTACGAACCTGCTGATGTTCCCGCCGGCCTTCAAGATTTCGATTGATTCACAGTTGTTTCGATTTGCGTTGTCGTGCCAATGGTTTTGGATTTTGATGATGAAATTCTTTTGTTGGAGCTCTTCATCTTCAGTTGTGGATCTGATGTCCGTATAGTTTAAGAAATTTCTGGAATTGGATTTGAGTTATAGGTGGAAACGAAGTATTCGTGAATCTTCTGGTGTACACTTGGTATTTTTTCATGGCATCGTACAGAGATTAAGGGGTTGTTTATGTTTCCAAGATTATCGTACAGAGTTTAATGAGTGATCACGGGAAAACGGGGGATGAATAGTGTCTCCACCAACACACATACACCAATCAAATTGCAACACAATCAAAGGCCATTAACTGTTGGGCCTCGAAATTGTTAAACCACAAAAGAAGGACCAATCAGGAAGGGGATTAAGGAATAACGGGCCCCGTAACATTTGCTAATGATCCCGTCAAATTTTTGGGTTTTATAATATCTTATAACTAGAAACTGATGAAGATGGCAAAATATACATTTACATATATTTATCAAAATTCTCTCTTATCCACGGAATAACAACATTTCAATAGTAATTGCTCAAGCTCATTTGTAAATTATAATAACAAATACGCAATAAACCCAAAAAATGGTAAATTTACCTAAAAATTAACAAAATCCTACCGAGATAGCCCAAGTTATACATTGTTGTATATTTTAGCCTCACCAGCACAGTAACAAGTAGTCTTTAATAAAAGATCAAAAAACACGCACCTAAGTTATATGGAGTATAACCACTTCTTTTTCCTATTAAATTAGTTTTATAATTATGAGTTTGTGTTAGGATTATAAATATCACTCATGCATTTGATACATTCTTCTTGAAATATTTCTATTCACAAGAAAAGTTTTAGATGCAATTTATGTATTCGTTAACAAAATAGACTTCACATACCACTTGGAGATATAACGACGCAATCGTTGCAGAAGGAAGGCACGACTCGAGGTTGGTACATCAGTTTTAGTGTAAGAGACAAAAGAAAAAAACCCTAATAATTAAATATGTATAACCCTTGCAAAACTACGATTCTTTATGATGAATAAAGCCCGTGCATCGCACGGAGCTTCTTTGAAAACTTTTAAAGTTTCATGAATGTGAGCATTAATGTTATAAACTCAATTGATCCCAAACTCAATCATGTGAACCGTTTACATGCACATTATTTGATTTATGGGTCGAGTAATGACATTAAAGATCTTGAACTGAAGATTTAATTGGCTTTTAGTTTTCTTATAATCGTCATTTTGCATGGAACCATGTGCTTTGTATTTTTCTCAAGTCATAACATTAAATGATATGAATTAAATCGTGCCCTTTGAGTGTCTATGAACCGTTTAATAGCATGGACCACCCCTTATATATACCCCTTCATAAGGTATTCGGAGTATCACTTACATCATCTTAAAAAGCCGAAAGGGACTAACTGATAACCGAACTTGAATCATTGAGTGATCAATTTGTCGTCGCTTTCAAAGGTGTTGATTATCTCAAGGAGGAATAGAAGGATGATCTGTTGAAAGTGTCGGAACTGCAGAAGATGGGTGATCAGTTGTCTCGCAATGTCAGCAAGAAGATGGCTTTTGTTGACAGCCTTTGATATCGACTTGATAGGAGTAGTGGTGGGGTTTGGTTGTTTTGAATGTTTGTGATCAGGTGTCGTTCGAACGAAGATTTTTATAGTAAATGACACACTGAACTTTATAGCAAAAAAGAAATTACTTATTATCTCGCACTACACAGTTAATGGCAACGGGAATGCGAATTAGCGTAAATGGAAGAGCAATATCAACGATTTGATGGCACACACAATGAGTTAAGATTAAGAATATATACATAAAAAATTAATGTGTCAACATAACCCGAACACTTCTTACCCAAAATACAAGTATGATTTAATTAAGATGAACAAAGCCCGTGCATCGCACGGGCCATGCTGTCTCGTTACATATTAATAAATCTTTTAATTTTAGACCAAAAGCCCACTAACAAGTGTTTTCTTTCATAAGTTTAATGCTAAGCAGGTTGTTGTTCTTTCTTTATTAACATGAAAATCCTCTTTTGTCTAGCATACATCATTTTGCATTAGTTACTGCACTTTGTTTCATAAAACATAAAACATGAAGCACAAAAAAATACAGCAGAATCCTATATATGTACACATAAATTTAGTTTAATTAGTCCATATATTTTCTACGAACAAATAGAAATCATAGAATTATAGTAATACACTTGCTGCAATATGTCCAACATTCCCGTGAATATCATTAGGAGTTTTTGGTTATTAGTTTTTTCTCCTTAACAAGTAACCCGATAGACCCAACCCGATAACCCGCAACCCGATAGACCCGATTCCTTATAGGGTCAGGTTGCGAGTTAGTTTTTATTTTTCCAAAACCCGATAGACCCGACTCGAGAAGCACCAAACCCGACCCGATAACCCGATTGACACCCTTGCCTGCAGTACCGGTCATTACTTAAGATATTGGGTTGTTGAGTTTTGTCTTTCGTTGAGTCTTGGCTTTGTTTTTAGTTACTGCATAAAAGCGTAATGTTGTGTGCTAATGTTGGATTCAGTGGGAGGTATGAATGAATGATTCAATAGTCAAGACGGGGTTTTCAGACTCTTTAAAAGATAAGAAAAGATATTCTGGGCCCCCCATTGATAATATTGAGGATTACTATGTGGTCGCGCTGAATGAGTGTACATTAACTCAATGTTACCCGAGAACGAGAATGAAAATAAGAAAGTATGTTGAAGCGCAGTCTATGATATGGTACTTTCATGAATATTAGTTGCAAAACGATAGTCTTTACTCTAATATATGAACCTTATCTAGTTGTGATAAATGGAAGTAATCCACGAGTACAATTACAAAGTGTGAGAGTTCTTATGACCCGGTTACCTTATATCTATCATGGTAAGGACTTTTGTAAGGCAGTGATTGCACATGTATATAATGATCTTGCACAAGTGGGAGTTTCAAAGAATTATATGCACATATATTATACATCTATATATTTAATTATATATAAGTAAATTACGTCTGGTAAGTAAGGTCTAAAAGGTCATACCGGTGCATCAAAAATGGAATGAAATATTTATTATCAAAATAATAAATAAGATGATAGAGAGAATTAAATTAACGATGGTTAACTTAATGAGTTATAAAGAATTTAACTAAAAGCATAAACAAGAGGGATTATAGGGGGTAGAATGAAAGAGCGGAGGAATTCTTGTTGAACAAGAAATCATACTCTATGAAAACAAACCCTCCTTATTCATTCTACACAATTCAAACAACACACACAATATCCCTAACTCTCCTCATCTCTCACTTGTTCTGTCGACTGAAATCCCCAAAGGGATTTATCCCTTTTTGTCGACCACAAAGTCGACTTAGGGATTAAACCCTAGTCGACCGATTTTAGTCTTGGTGATCTAGGATCACCTGCAGTGGAGCAAGATACAACTATCTAGCAGTTTCCGAACGTGACCAGTATAGGTGGATACCTGCAGCTTCCTTGTACAAGTTATCACGAGATCAACCCGAGCAAATTAAATGTGCGCATGTCCTAACTATCTTTGTAGTTAATTTATGACGGTAACATATGCAGGGATCCGTAGCTAGAGTTTGTAGCAAATCAAAGGTACCTGTTAACTTTCTACCCTTGTCAGGTAAATGTCTGCTTTTTTTACCTCATAACACATGGGTCATAATTTCCGCATCAGTCATCGAATACCCGGTCAAACTACTCACACCCTTATAATAAAAACACATTTTGAAAAGATGTAAGTTATATATGATATCATAAAGCTAAAAAAACACGTCATATTGAGTATAAGTTACCTTTGTTCGTAAGCAAGTGTTATCACAACGAGGCTATTGATTAAGTGATCGACTCATGTGAACCAAGTGTCTACATATTTAATCGAGTGGAATCATCACATTTTAATTATTAAATATTGATAGCGCAAATACTAAACAATTCCTTTTGAATTACACAAGTCAAATACGAAAGTATCAATGTTACTAAGCAAATGTGTTATCACATTTGTTATTATTCAAGTGATCGAGTCATGTACGTAAAATGCCATAAATGAGGATGGGTGAGAGGTTAAAAATTCATAAACTAACTTAATTTGTGAAACTTAAATGTATATCGATAGCACTTTTACAAAACAACATCTTTTGAATAACGTTAGTCAAATGCGAAAGTTTTGTTGTTCAAAGGCAAGTATTATCACATTCGAGACTATTGATCAAACGATTGACTCATGTGAACCAAGTGTATTCATATTCAATCGAGTGGGATCATCCCATTTCCATAAATATATAGTTATAGCATAAATACTAAACAATATCTTTTGAATTACACAAGTCAGGTACGAAAGTATCGATGTTACTAAGCAAAATGTGTTATCACATTTGTGATTATTCAATTGATCAAGTCATGCACATGAAATGTTATAAATGAGGAAGGCGTGGGAGGTCATAAATTCATAAACTAACTTAATTTATGAAACTTAAATGTATATCGATAACGCTTTTACGAAACTACATCTTTTAAATAACGTTAGTTGCATACGAAAGTATCGTTCTTCGTAGGCAAGTATCATCACATCCGAGACTATTGATCAAGTGATTGACTCATGTGAACCAAGTGTATTCATATTCAATCGAGTGAATTCATCACATTTCCATTAATCTATACTGATAGCGCAAATATCGAACAATATCTTTTGAATTGCACAAGTCAAATACGAAAGTTTCGATGTTACTAAGCAAATGTGTTATCACACTTGTGATTATTCAAGTGATTGAGTCATGTATGTGAAATGTCATAAATGAGGAAGGAATGAAAGGTCATAAATTCATAAACTAACTTAATTTATGAAACTTAAATGTATATCGATAGCGCTTTTATGAAACAATATCTTTTCAATTACGTTAGTCAAATACGAAAGTATCATTGTTCGTAGGTAAGTGTTGTCACATCTTAGACTATGTAAATCAAGTGATCGACTCATGTGAACCAACTGTCTATATCTGTTTTAAGAAACGAGATCATTTGGAGCTTAAACGTATATCGATAACGTTGTTACGAAACTACATATTTTGAATTAAGTTAGTATTTTTTCGCGCTTTTAAATTTAATTCACATTCTCTATAACTTTTTTTTTGTATTATATAGTTTTTTTTTTAATTTATTAAACACTCAATAGTAATTTATACATTTAATAGTAGTTTTATTACCAATATGGATAAAAACCCTATAGAGACGTCACCTATGATGAATTTTTTAATTCGGTAATAACTTTTCACGAAATAATAAATTTTAATTAGAAAGACATTTGAGGACGACGTCATCGTCCCTAAAGGTTAAATCACCATATTAAACCGGTTAATCATCAAAATTAGTCGGTTAATTAAACGAGCACAAATTTAGCGATGATGTCATCATCGCTGAAAGTTCAGCGAGAAAATTCAAATCAATTCGATGGACGAATTTCGGGTGAAGGGCCTTTAACAACGACTAGGCGTCGTTAAAAGTGCTGTTGAAAGTAAAAGCCAAACGGAACTCAGGTTTTTGTCGTCGTCTCTAAAGTATCGTCACTAAATGTTTCGATTCGTAAGACGTACAATGATTAGAAATACAACCATGAATATAAGCATACATTTAAATGACAAGATACAATTAACTAAACTAAACAAAACTATAAATAACACCATGATTAGAAATGAAGTTTTGTGGCTAGATTTTGTTCTTGTTTGACCTCTTAACATTTTACTTACACCATTGAATTTATTCTAATTATAGAAACCACACAATAAACTAATAAGACGTATCATCACAACATTAAACCAAACACAACTATATATATGCACATACAAAACCAATAATATCTTAGTCTGTCTTATTCCGACCAACAAATTTGTTTCCTCACCGCCACCCTCCTCCTCCGGTGAAAATAAAGAAGGAAACTCCTTCTAGGAGGCGGAGGGGGTGATCGTTCGACGACATCCACCCATCGATCATTGATTAAATGATGATGGGGATGAAGAAAAGAGGAGGGTCGTCTGTGAACAAATTGGTTGCATGGGTTCGCATGCAACCATTGAAGATGAAGATGTTGTTTGTTATTATTTTGATGATTTCTTCACTCGCTTTTCTTAGAGGTTTCGTTAAGAATTATAATAAGCTTTTTGTTGTGTCGGAATCAGTTCATGCTATAGGAATATTTGCGTTGGTTTACAAGCTCAACACCCTAAAAACTTGTTCTGGTATGTATTTATTAAATGAATGAACATTAAAATCTATCAGTTTCTTATTTAGAAATATAAATATTAACACGCCTGTATACATCACCTTTCATGTCACATATATCTCGGTTGTGATTGTGTTATTACGGAATTACAACAACAAATGTATATTAGAGATGTGTGGTTAATATCATCGAATGCTATACATACTAATATGAAATTGTTGTTCACAATCCTCAATTTTTTTATTTTTTTTACAGGCCTTTCATTGCAAACACAAGAGCTCACGGCTATAGTTATGGTTGTAAGAACTCTTTGTAGCTTTGAAATTGGACATAATATTCACACTTTTCTGGACATGGCTGCGTTGGTTTCTACTGCTTGGGTCATTTACATGATGCGGTGTAAGCTATATGTGTCGTATAATGAGCATCTCGACAAAACGCCAAAATCTTATTTGGTAAACACATCCTTTTGTTTGTTTTCTTTTCCTGTTTATAAACTAATTTTTGAATTGTTTACCACTTCTTAAGTAGTATCATGTTTTAGACTGGGTAGACATATGTGAATATTATCTCTTATATATGACCCGTTTTGTTGTAACTAAAAATATAGTTTTCAATTATTCAAAGTTACGTAATTACTTTTTGAACTAATATCCAAACATCCCTATCATATTGTTTTGGTTCAAATTTTTGTATCATCGTCTTTCTAACAAGCATTGACTTTCCATTTTTGTGCTCCTTTGTACAGTTGGTTCCTTGTGCTATTATGGCCATACTTGTTCACCCGAACAGCTCATTTCCTTTATACACTAAGTTGATGTGGGCATTCAGCGTGTACTTGGAGGCGATTGTCGTGATTCCACAACTCCGTATGATGCAAAGAACACAGGTTTGCGTTTTTTCAAACACATATTCTAATAAAACCGTTATATGATGCATATGTTATATGTTACATAATTATGCACTCATTCATGATTCATACAACGTGTTGCACATTTCAGATGATTGAACCATTTACCGCCTTATACGTGTTTGCACTTGGAATGTCTAGATTTTTTGGGGCAGCCTATTGGATTCTCCGGGTTAGTTTTCATTCATGTACATCAAGTTTCTTGCAAGAAAATCATCACACACTTGAATATTTAATAATATCTAGATTCATGTACTGTTAAGGTTTGCTTGTTACCATTTTCAGTATAACTTTTTAAATGGCCAATCTAAAAACAACCCAAATTTGATCTCTCACTTTCTTCAGGTGTATGAATCAACTGAAACATATTTGTTTTTACTCGGACGCGGCTACTTTTGGGTCCCGATGGTTTTGGTATCAGAGACCATTCAAACGTTCATATTGGCTGACTTTTGTTACTATTATCTTAAAAGGTAAACTTGCCTTCTAGCCGCTACTTGCTTCAGATGATATACCTAATTTAATACCCTATTAACGTTATTGCATTTTTTTGCAGCATCGTAATTGGCAGTCGCTTGGTGAGAGTACCACGGGTATGACACATGGTTTTAAAGTTTACAGGGTCGAAGTTTAGAGTCTGTAAAATGTAAGGGTTTTGGGTTTATCTATATTTTTTTTGTTAAATTTATATGATACTGACTAAAATATTGTTTAGGCATTTTTGAATCTCATTGCAATGAGAGTAAGGTTTTAACCACTTTATGATCAGATTGAGACTTTATGCTTATTTTGTTGTTTAGTTAAGATTCATTTAATTGTTTTCAGTTATAACATCAAAATATTGACATTCTATATTTCTTCAGTGGTACTAGTGTTTTAATCTGCATTTCTTGCTTTGACTTACGAATGATAACTTTCACTACTACAAAAAATTCATTAAGACCGATTAGAATAGCTCGTGGGAACTGGTTTTGGAACCACTCTCTGTGAGGGGGTATCTCTTTGAGTGAAACACATGGAAACCGGTTATGTAACCGGTCTCTTTTTTAGAGCATTGAGACCAGTTTTATTGTAAGAACTAGTTTCGATTATAGAGTTGAACAGGTATCACAAATGAAAATTCCCATCTAGGAACCAGTTTCCATTATAGAGTTGAATCGGTACCAACAGATTTATAATTTTTCATTTTTTGCTTTCATTGATGCTCGTATGTAAATCTTATAGGGATCTAATTCAGGACCATAACATTCAAAAGTCAATAAATAACATGCATTCAAATGTTATAATCAAACACAATAACATTTTCTCATATATTATAAATCATATCCATATACACAATCAAGGTTGCAATTCAAGCATCTATATCCGTATAGCATCTACAATGTATAAAACTATCAATATACAATGTGTCACTACATTTCATATCTTTTTAGAGACTTGAACACCAAAACAGCTTTATATGTGCTTGTTCCACATTTATCTCCAACTTGTCAAATGCCAATGAATCAATATATCAAACCTGTATACAAAGTCAACAAGAATATCAGGAACAATAAGTAACGACTTAATCGTTACGATAAGAAAGCAATACTAATTTTTGTAATCTCAAAAAAATCTTTACAAACGGCATCTTAGATAGTTGTTTAATACCTTTTGCATCATTTTCTGTCTCCCACATACAAACCAATCTAAACGAGCTATTGCAAGGTCAATGCATCTACATACAAGTGAACAAAATAAGTTGTACTATAAGCGAAACCATTATTTTATCTCTGAATATATACACAAAAATGGTTTCATATCACCTCTTGACATTATCACATAAGCATATACTACATGTTCACCACAACTTACAGTAAACACTTGCATCAATTTGAATGATTTCCAAAGTGCACAAGGGGCTTCAATTAGAATGTATTTTGTTATCAACATTTGGGGAAAGAAGAAAAAGTACGTATGTACAATTCTTTGATGTGTTACTGCTAAGCAAAGCAAACTATTATTACAGCAGATTTATACTTGTATCATCATGCAGTTCAACAATTCATTTAGTAGATCAAAACTACAAGCTAACAATGATAGTATCTTTTAATAGTTAACTATCTTATATAAAATTGTTTTGCCAATAAGTTTGATGCTTATTGCAGACATTTAGAGTGTATCACTCATCATGTTCCATCCAAATTTAATTATATTTAACTTTTCACATATTTGATATATATTTTTCAAACCTTGTGGAATAACATAAATTTAGCAAAACAGATTTATGGATATCAAGGCAATTAACTCAGCTTCAAAATGACTACTAGTCCGCAAGTATGTATAAGATGAAACTATAAGTTAGGGAAAACCTACAAATGCATCCTCTACCACAAGAAGTAATGTAAAATGTTCACCTATGTTCTACGAATGTAATTAGATAGAATGTTTAATGTTTATCAATGATCTTCAGACATTTGCCACTCATCCTAGCCCAGTAAATTCATATTTGATGTTTAGCCAAAAGTGATTAAAATAGAGGGTTCTATATATGCATTAAATTTTATTAAAGATTTATGGAATACTTTATAGTCAATTTTGGACAAGATAGATATGCAAATAAGCCTCTATAGATTTTTTGACAACTAACTAAGCATCCAAATGACTACATGTATGTATAAAAAATTAGAACTAACCTAAAAACCAAAACCTCGCTAGTCATGATCTACCTCAGCCAGCACCTCACCCTCACTGCCCTTCAAAGTAAATGTCCAATTCCAGGATCCAGGATTCTCAACCACTATAGAATCGAGGGTACGAAATAATTTTTGGGAATTATTTGCACGTTTTTAGTGTGTGGAAAATTTGTTCGGTAAAAACAAATGCGACGTATCACACCCTTTTTATACTGCTGGAATCGATGCGGCGTATCAATTATGTTCATACGCCGTATCTTTGAAAATTTTGGTTGATAGGTCTAAAAGGTATAGACGTGGCTTATAGATAAGTGATATGCACCGTATTAACAATATACTAATCAGTTTTAATTAAGGTGAACAAAATTAAAAGTGTACCCTAGCATCCACAATCTTTTTCCTTATACATCAACTTAAGGTCAAATGATATACCATATGATATATATTAATTCTTTGTTATAAAGTTTGGTATATCCATTCTAAAATGCCAACGAATCATGATAATGCTACGAACTCTTTTTCAAATGGATATATAAAAGTAGTTTGAGATCAAGAATAGATACCTTTCTAGGTTTAGAGAGATTGATTTCATGATTCGTAATAACAGGTAATGCATCATAAGAAACATCATCTGAAATGTTTTTTATTTTAAGTCAACGAAATCATAATTATTGCTATAAATTTCCTTTGATTTTTCAAAATTTGGTATTTCATAAGAAAATAGGTCCGTATCAATGTTCAAGATGTCAAATTTTTCTTTTTTTAGAAAACATTTTCTTTAAAACTTTCTTTTCAGACATGCCCATGCAAAATCTCAGAGTAAGGTGAAGATGCAGATCGTTAAATGTTGGTGAGTGGTTTAGTGTGGAATCAATCTTACAGCTCAATGCATCATCATAAACAATAGCTAGGAATTTAATTTCAAAGAATCGAAGAAAACCAATGTTATCTTCATCAAGTTGTTTTCTTGTCTTACCATACTTTGCAGGTTCCAAGTTGAAAATTTGATTGTTCCATCGAGCTTTTTCATTAAGATTCAGAATGTATTCTTCCATGGTTATATCTGATTCGTTCATTATTTTGAAATAGAATTTACTTGCAAAAGAAGAGTGAAACAATCAAAGCAAATACAAAACAAAAATTAATTCGTACACCGCCATATGATACAGCGCATCTCTGATCTTCATACGGCATATGCTGTCTTCTTATCTTGGAAATCTGGTGAAGTCTTTAAGGTAGATACGACACATGTTGTTGATGTCATGCGGCGTATCATGGGCAAAGCAAGTCAGATATTCTCGTTGACCAAAGTTTCATCTACGGCGTATGGAAGAAATCCATACGGCGTATGCTTCAAAGTCAGGCAATGGTCTTCATATTTGTGTAAATCTTGATGTACGGCGTATTTGTCTAGAATGATACGGCGTATCTTCCTTCAGTTTAGTAGACTTTTCCAACTTGATCCATTTTGCTTCAATTTACGTCCAAAATAGCTAACTTTCACCAATTGCTTGTTTATAACTCAGATTTACAAAAGTAAGCGATTAAGTATCAATTCTCATATAAAATAGGGATAATTCCAAAAATACCCAGTTGCCCTTTGCTTTTGCTTTTCTAGACGAAATATTTTCTCCTTTCGAAAATATCCCTGGCAACTGAGCAACTTTGAACTACCCAACCATGTGTAGCCACTTGTCCGACATGAAGTACACCAGTTGCCCAAAAAGTACAACAGTTGCCCAAAAAGTACACAATTTGCCCTACCTTGTAATCCGTAAAGCCACACTTGTTACTTGCTGGTTGTAGTTGCCCAAATTTACAGGTTGCCCTAGTCTAGTTTTGGAAGGAGAAAAGATTCCATATAGAAAAGCAAAAGCAAAGGGCAACTGGGTTATTTTTGGAATTATCCCTATAAAATAATATAAAATAAGCAATATAAATTGGATAAATGATGTTAATAATATGTTGTTATTCGATTTCATCAGTAACACACTTGCAACCTTTCAAAGATGCATGATTGCTATTTTTCAAGATATGCTTGAAACCTCTATATAAGTTTTCATGGATAATTTCTTGGTTTTTGGAGACTCATTCGAGTCATGCCTTTCAAATCTTGATAAAATGCTTGAATGGTGCAAAACCGCTCATTTCGTGCTAAACTGGGAAAAATGTCATTTCATGGTGACTGAAGGAATTGTGCTCGGTCACAAGATTTCTAGTGAAGGAATCAAAGTTGATAAAGCAAAGATAGATGCGATCGCCAAGTTACCACCACCGACTAACGTTAAAGGCGTTAGGATTTTCCTAGGACATGTGGGATTTTACCGTAGATTCATCAAAGATTTCTCAAAAATCTCTCATCCCATGATGAAACTTCTAGAGAAGGATTCGGTCTTTGATTTTAATGAAGAATGCATCAAGGCATTCGAAACGCTTAAAAACAAGTTGAAAAATGCACCGATTATGGTTTCACCAAATTGGTCGCTACCGTTTGAACTTATGTGCGATGCAAGTGATTTTGCTGTTGGAGCAGTTTTAGGACAACGTAATGGAAAACATTTTTTTTCCTATTTACTTCGCTAGCAAAACTTTGAATAGTGCTTAACAAAACTACACGGTTACCCAAAAAGAACTTTTGCTTGTAGTTTCATCTTGTCAAAAACAATAGTATTCACCGATCATTCAGCCCTAAAATATCTGTTTGCTAAACAATATGCTAAACCATGTCTTATCTGATGGATTTTGTTACTTCAAGAATTTGACATAGAAATCCAAAATAAGAACAAAGCAGAAAATGTAGCAGCAGATCATTTATCTCGATTAGAAAATCCTAATTTAGATGAATTTGGTGAAGATGAGATCGACGATAATTTTCCCGATGAAACACTTATGGGAATTGAAAACGAATAAGACATTCCATGGTTTGCAAACTTTGCAAATTATCTAGTCGGAGGAGTGTTACAAAAAGGTCTAACTCATACTCAGAGTAGTAAGTTTTTTTCAAATCTAAAACACTATTTCTGGGATGAACCATATCTATTTAAAATGTGTCCCGATAGGATAATTAGAAGATGTGTTTACGGTTCTGAAACTCGGAAAATTCTCGACGAATGCCATCACGGCCCGACTGTAGGACATTATGGTCTGTCCACTAACGCTAAAAAAGTCTTTGAAACTTGCTTTTATTGGCCAATGATTTTCAAAGAAGCTCATACGCTCGTTCAAAATTGTGATGCTTTCCAAAAGTCCGGTAGTCTTTCTCGGAGAGAAGAAATGCCACAAAAGAGCATCCAAGTTTCTAAAATCTTTGATATTTGGGGAATTGACGTTAAGGGTCCTTTTCCTAAATCTTATAAATACGAATACATCCTCGTTGCTATCAATTATGTTTCAAAATGGGTCGAAGCAGAAGCTTTACCCACAAATGATGCACGAGTCGTTGTAAATTTTCTGAAAAAGCTTTTCTCTCGATTCGGAATTCCAAAAGCTTTGATTAGCGACAGAGGTACCCACTTCTGTAATCATCAAATGGAGAAAGCCATGAAACGATATGGTGTCCTTCATCATTTCCCCACTGCATATCATCCTTAAACCAGTGGCCAGGTTGAAAATACCAGCAGAGCCTTAAAAAGAATACTTGAAAAAATGGTTAAGGATAATCCTTCCATTTGGTCAAGAAAACTCGATGATGCTATGTGGGCATTCAGAACGGCATACAAAACTCCAATTGGCACAACACCATATAGACTCATATATGGTAAAACTTGTCATTTGCCATTTGAAATCGAACATCGTGCATACTGGGCTTTGAGGAGATGTAATCCTGATCTCAAAATTGCTAGAGAAAAATGATTTCTGCAATTACATGAACTCGATTAGTTGAGATTTCAAGCGTATGAAAATTCCAAATTGTACAAATCTCGAACAAAAGCGTATCATGATTAAAAAAACTCAGAATCCCGAAATAATTCAAAGCCATATATAAAGTGCTTTTGTTCAATTCTAAGTATAAATTCAAAGCTCCTAAGCTAAGAACCAAATGTATGGTGCATTCATGGTAAACACATGGTTTTCCATCCGGATATCTTGAATTATACGACAAACATGGTGGAAGCTTCATTGTTAATGGACATCGTATCAAAATTTGTCATGATGAGGAGCAATTAAATGAGTTGTCAAGTGAGGAAATTCCACTTGAACGTTTCGATAAGGATAAATTCAAAGCTATTACCTTTATGGCACCTTTTCCGAAAGATTTCACCAAAGCCATTCCATGCGCTTCGGACAAAGGATTCATCTATAGTTTTGCGCCAAGTATTTGTAATACTGCCAAGTTGCACAACATTGAAAAAACCGGTAAAGGAATAGTGAAAGAAAATGTGGTTTATATTCCCAAGAATTTGGGGAGGAAATCCAAACCTAAACCACAAAAATGAGGAAGCTGGAGTCAAGCTGATGGCTTGTTAATAAACCAAGCGCTTCTCAGGAGGCAATCCGTGTGTTTTTAATTGTTTGTTTACTTTTCCGCCCCATTGGTTAAACCATAGGTGTAGGGTCATCCCTTTTTTAAAACCAAAAATCCAAAAATATTTTGCATTTTGTTTGTTTTTTTTTGTTTTTTTTTGTATATGAAGATTACTGCAAGTATTGATACTTAAACGCAAAGATGTGGAATCGGTCGATCTCACAAGCTCATGTTAGATACATCATTCAAAGTTTGATCATGATTCCCAGGCTCAGGCAGTTTCATTCCTCTTATGTTATTTCCTTATTTTTCATGATTCATCATTCTTTACATTAAGGACAATGTTAAACTTAAGTGGGGGGGGGGGGAATAGAAAATGAAACCAGTTTTTAAAATTTCTATATTTTTTAAGCCTTTCAATTGTTTCCCTTGTTATCTAGTTATTTTCACGCATTTACGTTAATATATTAGAATAACTAGATCAATCCACTAATAAAACTTGTAATTTTGAAAGTTCGAGATGTGTCCCGATTGACATTGCATTCCATTTGGGATCGATAACATTGTTAGCGCATTAGTAGCCCTATTCTACCCAAATATGTTAGGATTTGAGCCTATTTTTAAAGCATACATTTTTATGCCTGATCCTTTTTTTTTTTTTTTTTGCTATGAATGTGCTGGTGATTTTATTTATTCTAGAACTTGTACTTATAAATCATTACCAGACCACAGTGAGATCATATTCGTGTGATAAAAGTGTATTCGCTTAATAAGAGGCAACCTTAGGATTCAACCAAATGGCCATCCGTTTACATATATTTGATATATTAGCTTGCCATACCGGCTAGTTAAAATCCCACTTGTTAGCACTCATTTTTAGTGTTAGATACCATTAGTACAACTTCTAAGCCATCCTTTTTGTTTTGTTACATCCAATAAAAATATAAAAATATTTTACACTTTTAGCCTTAACCTTACCCATAGTCAAGTCTTGGTTGGTTACTAGCTACTTGGAAAGATGGTTGTTATGTGGGAAATCCTTGAATTTTGGAGGAAGTTGCAAACTTCATGATACTCTCATGGAAGATCTATTGGAATTATGATCGATGGCCCAAAAATGTGGCCGGTATAATCAAAAGGAAAAGAAAAAAAATATAATAAGTCATCGCAACTATAAGGTGACAAAAATAGCTAATGAGCTATGAAGTATGATATCGATCAATCAAGTATGGAATTCCCAAATTCATGTGACAGTGGTTTGTGTAGCTAGTAACACGTGGTTTATAAACTTTGACTATTTGCAAATTCTCTAGTACACCTCTTATAAAACTCCCATGTCTTATCCATACCCTTATAAACCAAAAGCCTAATGATACAACCCGAATAAAAGTCCTCTTAGATGTTTAGCCTATGGTAATATTTAGATCACGACTGAGCAGTGAGTGTGATTTTCTTATATACTCCACCACTAGTAAATAAGAGTGTTGAGTGAGTTATACTTCATTCCTTTTTCGTGAGGTGCTTAAACATGTTATCAAGCAAGAGAATCATAAAGGTATTGTCAAACATCTTGACTTTTCTCCGATAAAGCTTAAAAGATGAATCTTATCTCGTGCTTGTACTTGATGGATTTGTATATCATTTTTCTAAACCATTCCTTTGTATCATGTGAATTTAATTTCTTTAAATATAGATTTGCTTGAGGGCAAGCAAAGTATAAGTGTGGGGGGATTTGATAACGCTCATTTCGTATATATTTTAGTCACGTTATTTGTATGTTTGTGCATATTATTTGGTTGTGTTTGTGAATATTTTACGCTTAAAAGGTGCAAAAGATATATTCAGGTTCAGGTACAACTAAGTTTAAGGAAACAACAAGAAATTAGACGAAGAAAAGTCATTAAATCAAGAGCATGTGCACAACGGAAGATTCCATCCATAACAAAGACCTCGGAAAGATTATCGAAGATAAAGATTCAAGTTCTGGAGGTTTCCGAGCATGAAGAAAAGATCAAGTGTTTATAAAAAGAAGGAAAAGATGCTTATTAAGTTTATTATGGCACACTTCTTCAACCCAATGTTCAAGAAAAACACACAAGTCTCAATTCCAACCAAAGGTTGGAATATGCTAATCCAACCTGTTTCCTAACCGCGGGTTAGAATTCCAACCGTGGGTTGAAACTCCCAACCGCAGGTTGCGGGACCTCTGGCAGACTTGATTATCACTTTCAATGTTCCAACCCTTCATATGGACGACCATTACACCTCATTTACTAAAAACTTAGATGTTTTATGACACTTAGTGCCCAAGAAACTTGCTTGGTGACTAAGTGTTGTAATTGTATTAATAAGGTGCTTGGGTAGAGAGAAATAAAAAAAAATCAATCATTCATTATTCACATAACTATTATTATTATTATCATAACCAATCCAAAGAACTCTCTCAAGAAAGCTCTTAAGGGTGAAAAATGCAGGAAAGAAGTGAAGCTAGAAACCATAATCCATCATTGTACTTATCAAGGAATCATCCCTAATCATTTAAGCATTGTTCCTAATTCTTGTAATCATAATTACAACCTTTGTAAGACTCTTTAATTATGTTTTCAAGTGATCAATTTTCTGTGATTATGACTTTGTTTGCTATGAGTGGCTAGTGCCTTTGTGCACTTGCCTAGACGATGTTTGTAACAAGATAATTGAATGATCGTGACTATATGATTCTATTCCTATTTTCAAGCTAATACTAAGAACGAATTATGCCTTTATAAGTTTCATGTGACAAATGTTTATCAAGTTAGATTGATTATTGATGGTGTATTAGGCCGAAAGGGACATTGTTAATCAATCAATTTTCGCCCTTTGTCTATGAAGGTGCTACCTTATGTATTGACCATTTCATATAGTAACTTGATTAAACAAGAAACTAAAAGGTGTGATTGTCAACTACTTGTGAAACTATCTTGAATCAAGTGGTCGAATTGTTTTAGTCTTGCATGACCAAACTTAAATATTGTTTTTGTCATCTTAAAATTTGACGAGGATTGTAAGTGTTAGAAACAAGAGGATTAGAACACCATCTAATCAAATTAGAGCACCATCTAATTTCTTGATAAAAAAAATGTTGGAACCATTGTCATAATCAAACAAAGTGAATTGAACTAGTCTAGGCAAGTGTAGTCTTAATATATTGAATTCTCCATTATTGTTATTATTTGCTTGCTATTGGCGTAATTATTGTTAAGCTCGTTAATCTCAAACTCGCGTTTAGAAACTAAACAAATCTTTGTGAACAACCTCGGCTTACCAAATCATTTCTTGCTACATACGAACGAGTATACTTGCTCGTATGTGTTTCGTTTGAATCATTGGTTGATCGTGTTGATAAATTTTAAAACTTGCACTCGGGAGACACATCACCGTCCCTTGTCCGCTTGAGCGATGTCCTTAGGACCGGTTATGTCAGACGGAGGCGGAGGTGGCGAAATTTGTTGATTTTGTTGTTCCGTCATTTTATGGAATGAACTTTGAAAATGAATAAATTGAAATGATAGATTTCGTGTTTTTGAAACAAGTAAAAGTTTTAGATCTAGCATTTTCCTATAACGGAGTGTGATAGTTTTTGTTTTGAGGAGGTTTGTGAGTGTTTTGATCTAAAAATTGTGAAAGTTTTTGATAAAATAGGTTTTCTGGTGATCAAAAAAAGTTTTCCGGTGAATCAGAAAAATTTCCTGGTGAACTAAAAGGTGGTTTTTGTGGCTATATTGTTGTGTATAGCATCGAAGGCGCCATGTTTACGTAAGGTACGTATTGGGGGTGAGGGTTACGTTCGGTAAGGACCCCAAGGTGTGACCAGAGTCACGAGCTGGGGTAACACTCACCGTGTAGCCAATCTTGTTACTTTAAAGTCGATACAACGCGCGTAGATAAACAAACTTCTTCATAAAAAAGTAAACAAAATCATTAAACCAAACATTTAATTCCCAATAATTAAACTAGACCTATCTTAACTAAACCTTTAATACATTTGAGATAACCAAATCAAGATTGTATAAAAACTCAAACCGGACCTAAAACATAACCCAACCCGGACACAAACTAAACTAAACTAAACTAAACTAGTTTTGTCAAAAAACCGAGAAGCTACAACCTCTTTCTCTCTCTCCGTACTATAAATACACAACAAACCCTTCAACGCAACACACTCCCCCTATTTTTCCTCTTCGTACTTACTCTCCCAAGATCCGTCAAAAAAACACACACACCAAACCCTAAAAACACACACACACACATAAATCGATCACACGTTCAAGGTACAACATCATTCGATCTATATGTTTCCTAATTACATTATTTTTAATATGATTTAATTTATGTTTTTTATTATTGGTTTAGGGTTTGGTATTATTGACAATGGCGGCAGCGGCAACGGTACCAGCAACGCAACCTGCAGCTCAAGTTGTATGTTTTTTTTAATAAAAAAAAAGAATCTTGTTTGAATAAATTTGTTTTTAATAAATAGTTGTGTTATATGAATATAATATTGATATTGATTTGATTGGTTATTAATTGTGGGAGATGAATTTTACGAGGTTTTGCGAAAAGAAATCGAATTTGTTTTGATACTCTTTTATCGTATTAATTGTTTTATGATATATGATTTGTTTATTGCTTATGATGTGCATGTAGTTTTGTTTTGCGAAAAGAAATCGAATTTGTTGATACTCTTTTATTGTATTAAAAGGATGAGAGTACTTTATGGAAGTTTTGTAGTTTAGAGAAAATAAATAAATTTTAGATCGATTTTGCAAAGTCTTCAATTGTTATGGAGTTTTGTTTTGTTGTTGATTAATGTAAAAAGATAAGTACTTTAGGGAGGTTGTATGGTTTTTAGCTTTGAGATTAAGTTATGCTGTTTTTTACAGGAATATGATGTTAATTATTGTTTGTGGTTATAGTTTGTTAGATAATTTTACTAGTAATAAAGGGAAAAGATTTCAAATTTGTAGGCTGATTTGTTTAATCTTATATTGTAATTATGCGCTTCCGTGCTTTTGGAGTATGGTATTCATTAATCTTGAAACAACTCTGTATGATCTGAGCTTTACATTAATTCACAATGTATATATGTTCGTTAGCCTGTCTTATTAGTTCTTGTGTGTTGGACTAGGGATTCATTGCAGCAATGTAAAGAAAATATTTACCTGTTCATATAGAACCAACCAGGTTCACTCCTTAAAAGGGTACTCAAACGTAACAAGTCATCTTATTTATGTCATTTTATTTGGCGCTCTTGTTTATGGCTCTAGGTCTATTTAATAACGGATTAATATTCAGATACTTTTATTTGATAGTCCATTTCATTGTTGGTTGTAATTTAATAGTTTATGCTGATTGTGTACTTGATGATGGTGTATGAATGGTGAATATGTCCTGGTTGTTTTGTTGAGGTGTTAAATTTGTTTCTGCAAGTGAATTACAGTTATTTGTATTATGTCTGCTGTTGCTGACATTTACTCGTGTATATGATTAACAAATTCAACATGTCATGTTGCATATACATCTATATTAAATACTTTGGTGCATGTCATGCACGTTGTGTCTTACACACTTGGCTTTGCACTCTGCACTTAGGCCTGACCTTTTCTTTCGGTGCTTCGCGTCATAAATAACTATGATAACACGTAAAAAATTTGGTAATAATTAATTTTATTCATTTGAATTATGATTTTAATTTATAAGCAAAAGCTGGTAGTAAATCATAGGGAAACATTGGTGGTTGTGCGCATGGGATTTTCTATTTTTTGTTATAAAGCCTTAAGATCTTTTAATTTTTGTTAACTGGTTTGAACTTATATCATTTTATCATGTATTTTTAATGCTATATTCCTGCAATTACATGAATATGTTTTATGTTTTGTTGGATCAATAGGTTGGCAATGCTTTCGTTATGCAGTACTATCAGATACTGCACCATTCTCCGAGTTTAGTCCACCGATTTTATCAGGATATCAGTAAACTCGGACGACCTGAGGAGGATGGTTCCATGAGCTTGACAACTACCATGGATGTACGTTCTTTATCCCTTTCCTTCGTTAATTTGCTTTTGTGACATGCTTTGTTTTCTTTTTACGATTACTCAGGCTGATTTTTCCCCAGATGTGTAGTTTTTGTATTTCTTTGATTTTTAATAATTGTGTCATAATAAATTTATGGGTTTATGCAACTAACCGTCTATCATTCTTTTAAACAACATTATGCGTAGCTAGCGGTAAATAAGCATTTATAATAGTGTTGCTACTTTAATCAGTCTCTTTTGGACGTACAGGACATCAATTCTAAAATCATATCGCTTAACTATCACGAGTTCAGGGCTGAGATTAAATCAGTCGATGCACAAGAGTCTTTGAATGGTGGAGTCAATGTTTTAGTCATTGGTTTCTTGACTGGAAAGGACAATGTTGTTCGAAAGTTCACTCAGTCTTTCTTCCTTGCACCGCAAGACAAAGGCTACTTTGTGTTGAACGATATGTTCCGTTACGTGGAGAATGCGAGTCATAATGAAGGAAGCATTGCTCCTGCTGAGGATGTTGAAGCTCCCGCCAATCCTGAGCAAGGTGACTAAAAATCTACATATATAGCTAATATTGATTGTTTAATACCCATCTGTATCGCCTTATGTGTGTATATATTTGATCTGTATCGCCTTATGTGTTTATATATCTGATAAAATTAGTCTTATCATGCAATGAGCATTTATATGTTGGAAGATATGTAGTTAGTATAGATGAATTGCAAAGTTGTATCTGAACCACTTGCAAACAGTGCTGTTGAGTTTTAATTTGTTTTTGGTTTGTCATATGGCATTTAAATCAATTCTTTTGTTATCTTTTATTAACTATATGTTTGGGTATATACAGTTGCCGAAAGTGTTCCTGTGCTGGAGAATCATACTCCTGTTGAAGCTGCAGAGCCTCAAGCGGAAGTAGTGAGCAGTCTTCCAGAGAAAGTTGTAGAGGCAGTTGAAGAGGAGGAAGAACCAGTACCTGAAGTTGTTGATGAAGTGCCGGAGGCTTCACAGCAGGTTGTTCAGTCCAACACCAAAATTGAGGAAGTGCCAAAGAAATCATATGCTTCTATTGTAAGTGGTCTTTGAGCAATTGTTTGTGCTTTTGATTTGCAGCCTCTTTTGTTTTTGTAGCAATTTTGATTTAGGAGTGTTTTGGTTAAGCATATATTTTTTTCTTTGAGGTCACGTGTGTGTCAAGTTAGTTGAGGGTATTATATCCTTCTTGGAACCTGGACGGATGTTCTTCATGCTTATCTGCAAAATTGATTCCAGCTATAAAACTGAATCGTGGTGGTTGAAACCACTACCAGTTTTCGGTTTTAGGTTTTAAAAGTGGTTTCGGGTTCCCCAATTTTTTAGAAGTTTAGTTTTGGGTCGGGGACATTGAATAGTTTGAGTAAATAACTAATTATATATTGATGTTCTCAAACGGTGTAAAGATTCTTTGTCACCCAGTTTTCTTTTCTGGATCTGGTATAAACAAAACCAAAAACATGTTATGAGCCTTTAAAGTTTTGTTTGTTGTGTGAATGAAATGGATGAATATTTAAATGGTCTTCTCATACCGTATTCTCACTCTTGTAAAGCTTGAATTGCTGTCGTTTTAACTATCTTTAAAATAATAAAACTCCAGGTCCAAAACGTAGCCAGAAAGATATTTCAAATGGTTTACTTATTGGCTGGTTTCAGTTTCATTAGTTTTTATGTTTGGTTCTAATTCTGGTTTGGTGCTGTGTGGTCCCATCCCGCAGAATAGAGATGATGGTCATAAGAATAATGGCTTTCACTTACTGTAATTTCTGATATGTATGATTATTATTGAAGGTTGCCATGAAGCAGAATGCTGTCCCTTCCTCAACCCCAGTACCCGCTCCAAGGAAAGTTCAACCAAGGAAACAAGAGCAGCAGGTGAACAATGTCCCACCAACTGCATCAGCCATTGAAGCTGCAGCATCTAATGTTGATGCTGTTGAAAATGGTATTCATGAGGAAGAAGGTATGCTTACTCAATCCTATACATTTGTCATACTAACAATCTGTTTGAAAATTTGTTGCATCTAAGGCTGCTATTCAGGTTAACCCAACACGAATAAGGGTTATTCGGGTGACGGGTAACCCGAATAAGGTCATTATAACAAAAACATATGAAAAATGGGCCATTTTTTAAAAACGAGAAAAGGTATAGAAAATATTAATTTTTTTTAATGTGGGTTAATCGGGCAAACCCGAATAATGATTTTCAACCCATATAGCTCGACCAGAATAAGCTTATTTGGGTTAGGGTGGGTCGGGTTTCAGGTATTTTTTACACCCCTAGCTGCATGCCTGCATCTCATAATTTCTGCATCTCATAACGTGGCAATTTAATACTTAAAACCTCTTAAATCATTCTATTCTAAACACTAATTTTTTTGTACTTTCTAGTTCTTTACACACCGGCTGTATTTTTGCCTACCCAGATTTTGTTGGCTTTAACCTATTTTCATCTGATTTGTAAATTTTGTTACATATTCTGATCTGAACTGGTTTTCTAGTCTACACATATATAATTCTATTTCTTATAAATCTACGTCATGTAATAACTTGCAACCTTTATTGGTTTTGGCAGCAGATGGTTTTTCTATCTATATCAAGGGTCTCCCTATGAATGCCACACCTGCTATGTTGGATGACGAGTTCAAGAAGTTTGGAACTATTAAGCCCAATGGCATTCAAGTTCGAAGCAACAGGGTGCGTTTCCACTTCTCTATGACACTTGCCTTATGCTATTGATTTTTAATTTTCTTGAAACTCATTTGGTATCAACAGGGATTCTGCTTTGGATTTGTTGAATTTGAGGCGCCTGAGGCTGTTCAAAAGGCGATTGAGGTATGCATTTTTGTTTTACATTATTCCTCAAAACTTACTCATCTCTCTTAGTATTACCAGTTTACCACCACCAGATAACTTTATCATGATCGTTTAACATAAAAAATTGCATCCAGCTTGTCGGTGATTGTCAATTTGTCATGTTTCTTGATGTTATGGCTTCTGACATTTATCTTATGTTGTTTTAGGCTTCACCAGTCAATATTGGTGGTCGTGGTGCTGTTATTGAGGAGAAGCGATCCACAAACTCCAAAGGCAAGTTTTATATGTTTAAGATATAATTTAGACAAATATTTTATCTTCAGTTATGGAGTAGAAAAATCCACAGGTTGCGTAACTGGGTAAAATAGGTTGGCGTCAAAACTTTCATCTTTTCGTGACAAATTGGTCACGTCTGAGTAATTTTATTTTTTTATTTATTTTTTTTTTATTTATTATTTTTTTTTTTGTTTTGATTTANGTTGCTTATTGGTTATGTCTGTTAGTATAACCCATCTGATATTCTAGAAACATACCCAATAGATTCATTTGTCACAACTATTTAGTTATCTATACTTTTTATGTGGTTGAAAGATACCAAGCAGAACATTTAATGCAGTTAGATAATAGAAATTGAAAAAAGAAAAAGTGTATGTTTTTTAAAATTCTTGTCAATGGTGTGCTTTGTTTTGTGACATTTTTTTTTATTTGTCTCAGGAGGACGTGGAAGATTTCCAGCTGGAAGGGGGTCTGGATTTAGGAGCGAGGGCGCGAGGGGGCGTGGAAACTTCGGTAGTGGTGGAAGAGGCTTCAACCGGGGTGGTGATTTTGGAGATAGGAGGAATGATTTTGGAGGCAGCAGGAATGAATATGGCAACAGAGGTGGTGGTCGTGGAGGAGCACCCCCAAACCGTGGTGGTGGTGGTGATGGATATCAGAGGGAGCGTGTCAACAGGAGCGTGGCTGTTAATGGAACAGCCAAGAATATGGCTCCACGAGTTTCTGCTACCGCTTGAATAAGTGAGTAATCTGTTTTATTAAAATTTGGTAGGTGGATTCAAAGGGCGAGAGTCTATTGGTTTAGTTGGGAAAATTTTGTCTAACTTGGAGGATAGAATGAGTTGGGTTTTTTTTTCTTGGTTATTTGTGTTGTGTAGTTTATAGTTGTCCCAGCTATTTGTATTTTTCTTTTAAATTTTTGTTTGAAGCGGATTTTGGTAGAGTAGAGATGAATATTTATTGTTGCGTGTACAACTGCATATTATTGCCTTGTCATGAGGAAATTATGATTATTGCTTTGATTCCATATATGACATTTGTAAGCTACAATAAAACTTGCACAGAATGAGATACAGGTATAAGATTCAGTCTTAATCTAATCAGTATTGGTAAAGACGTGTTTCCCAGGTTTTCTAGTTTTTTAGTTCAATATATAGGGGGCAGGGGAATATAGTAAGAAATAAAGAGAAGGGGCAGTTTGGTAGTCGCTCCATCTTAATAGAGTTCTGCTTGAAATATGTAGCAACAGAATATCATCCAATGGTAAATTAGGCCTTTTTTAACGACGAATGTGTCAAGCCGGTCGGGTCTTTTATATGAAGTCTTTGCTAATGAAGCAAATAATGTTTATTTGTTTGAATGTTTGATCTTCTATTTTTATCTTTTATGGGGTCAGATTTAAAATGTCAAATGACTAGGACCTTCTCGAGGTAGAATAAAACCTCATGTACAACACTTTAGGGAGCACTTTACAGAATGCATTAGTGGCATTAAGAGAGAATAGAACCCTATAATGAACGAAGGGTTTTTTTTTTTTTTTTTTCTTCTAAACGACAACTTGTGTACGCAATCTAAAGTCTAAACTAACTGGCTCACAATACTTTATTTCACAAATGTCTACAACAAGACCTCAACTCATAAATTTTTGATTATCTTTAAGAGGTCTAATTTAAAATGTCAATGACTCGAACCTTCTCCGAGGTAGAATAAACCTCAGGTACCACACTGTAGGAAGCCTTTATAGATTACAGTACGGAAATGTCCAAATGACTCGGACCTTCCGAGGTAGAATAAAACTCAGGTCAACACTATACGGGGACCTTTACATTAACTATTCAGAGAAAGAATAATCCCCTATAATGAAACAAAGTTTTTTTTTTTTTTTTTTTTTATTATTATTATTATTATTTTTTATTATTATTATTATTATTATTATTTTTTAACGAAACTTTTTGGCACATCTAAACGAGCCTATCATCACATATATATATATAAAGTATATGATATATATATTATATATATATATAATATATATATATATATAGTATATATATATATATCATATATACTATTTCACACAATGTCTACACAAGACCTGCGAGCTCATAAATTTTTTTATTATCTTTGAGAGTTCCGATTTGCAATGTCAAATGATCGACCTTCATCAGGTAGAATAAAACCTCGGGCAACATTATAGGGAGCCTTTACAGATTACTAGTACGGTAATTGCATTTAGAGAAAGAATAAAACCCCTATTTTACTTGTAAGATCCATCTTAATATTGATGGCGTATTCACTTTTGTAACCATCAAATTAATCGCGGGTCAAATTCATTAATCATGGTTATTGAATTACTCAAAAGTGAGTAACTAAAGGTATTGAATAGAACTCTTAAAATTTATAAATTTGTGTTCCTACATTCAGTGTCGCATACACACCTTTAAATAAAAACGAAAAACATACCAATTTTTTCTCAAAATATGCGAAAGTCACAATTTTCACCTATGTTGCGTATCCCGTATATCACCGCCAAAAATAGTTGACGATCCCAGAAAACCATCATCTTTAAGTACCAAATCCTAAGAAAAATAAAAAAACCATTATAAACTATATGTTCCCGCCGCTTTGCACGGTTACTGTGCCAATTTTTTAAATCTCTTTTCATAGTTCACTCTACATGATTTGTTTAACATTTGAGTTTTATTAGTATTTATAAACACTCTTTAGCTTATATCCCATACCTACGTGGGACAAGTATAATAAACATGATTGTGAACAATACAAACACTTTCAACATAAAATCAACTTTTAAAGGTGTATATTTGTATAACTAATTTTTCTTAACATGATGAAAATCTTCTTTTAAAGCGATATGGTGCAAAAAGTCTCTAATAAAACACATTAGTGATTAGGATGTGTATATTTATACCGTATGCATGTAATAAATTGACGTTGTCTCCTACACACTTACGTCTAAAAGCCATTGTCAATCAATTTAATCTCCCATACCTTTATAATATTACCAACAACCACCATGGACGTAATCTACAGCTATAAGATGAGTTAGTTTGAAACTGTTTAAAATTATTCAAATCTATATAATTATCGCAATTCGTAAAGTTATTGTATCGCAGGACATTAAACTGAAAAGCATTTCTTTTCGGAACTCGCCGCTGCAATACCCGGATGCCCTGCTAGTAGGATATCATAGCACCAAAGATAACTCGATATACATTCAACATCTCTTATATATGTACATTATCGGTATGACATTCCACTAAGATGTTAAAAACGTAAATGAAATCCATCAAAGGAAATGGACTTGAAGAAAATGCATAGGAAATATGATCATATGTATCTTATGTACTTAAGAGAAGAAACAAACACATGATATAGTTAAAAACTAGTTACAAATTAACCCAAGAAAATAAACCTAGCTTTTCTTACCATTTTTGTTCTTCACATGATGCCACCATCCAAATCCTTTGAGAGCTTTTGAAATTTTCACAAGATTAGGCTTCCTCATTCCCAAATTCATCTTCCCACTTGATAATTTTAATGCTTGTAAACAACACAAATGCCCATTACTCATCTCTACATCTTCATCATCCTCATCCTTATTATCACTATATCTCTTAATTCCGCTATTATACTTCTTCGAATTACTATTTTCGTGATCTTCCCACAACGAATCCATACCTTCTTCTCCTCCTAGTGAATTATGCCTTTCCTCAAACAACTTACAAGCTAACGTCCTCCGCCACTCCTTCTCCTCCGTCATTGATCCATGACTACTTAATATACTTGAAGAATTGGACCTCCATGACATTGATCTCCCTAAAGTTCCACTAACTTTGCCATGATCACTTAAATTTATCCCCACCTTTTCCTCCTTGGATCCCTTACCAACTTTTTCCAACAAAGTCATTTGCTTTACTTTACTTAGTTCTTCACTAACTTTATCGGAATCCGAATTCACTTCAATCTCTTGTACACAATCCTCAAATCGATCCAATTCTTCATAAAATTCCTCCAGAGTTTTCAAATCACTGATCTTCACATCATTTCTGCTCTCCGCGTGTATGGAACCTTCTAGAATCTTCTCAACACCTAAATCATCGACATCCGTATGGCTGATTTTCTTTTGAAGCAACTGATTTTGTAAACAAACGTTACTAAATTCATTTTTAAACCCGCTTGATATAAGTTCTGGCTCCGCCACTGCTTCTAATACCTGCTCCACAACGAACTTATCGATATATGAATTTTCTAAACCTTTCACATTTTCAGCATGTTCGTTACTTGCATTGATCAATAATGTACTATCAAAGATCATTTTATATATCTCCAAATCCTTAATGTTTTGGTCATTTTCATCTTCGTTATCGTTATTTAAGTTTGATTTGAGCTCATGCATCACCATTTGAACGATTATGAGTTCACACTGAGGTAACTTAGGACAAAATGTGGTTGTGGTGGTGAGGAGGATAGAGAGGGAAATGACGACTATTAACGACGGAGATACGAAGGAGACGAGTTTGATTAAGTATGGTGTAAAAAAGATGAAGTAACAAAAGTATATAGGGTTAGATTTGATTAAGGAACATAGGAGTGATAGATCATGAAATATTATACCTATGAATTGTTGAAAATTAAGATTATACTTGATGTACGATGATGATGAAGGTGAGAATTGAAGGTGATCAGCCATTGTTGTGATTAACTAAGGTTGCAAGAAGGACAACATTGGTGATGTGTGTGTTGTGGTGTTGTGTTTTTTCTGAATTCTTTTGTTGTTGACTTCAGTGATGTCTCTATATAATGTGACATTCGGAATAAGTAACAAGCTTTTTAGATAAGGTTTATTTATTTATTTATTTTTATGTATTTATTCAAAATAAATAAATATAGGTTTTGTTATGTATATCGAAGGCAAATGACCCAAAAAAGATATTCTAAGTTATGGGCGTTTCCATTATTATGATTTTATTTTTGCATGAAAAAATAACTAACTTATTTTTTAGTCAATTTGAAGAATTTCGATAAATATTTAATGATTATCTTTTAAGTTTTACATTTCATATCAATCGTCATCATCGTCCCCACCACCACCAATCAGTGTCGCCACCACCAACCCACCCAACAATACCACTACCAATCCTACCCACCAACACCACCACCAACCACCGTCGCCACCACTACGCCACTCACCACCACCCACCACTACCGACCACGTACTGCCTCCACCACCAACCACACCCGCTGCCATCACCAGCACCGTCGTCATTACCGTCCCAACACACCGACTCTATAACCACCATGGTGGTGGTGGGCGGGGAGATTTGAGCTCATGCATCACCATTTGAACGATTATGAGTTCACACTGAGGTAACTTAGGACAAAATGTGGTTGTGGTGGTGAGGAGGATAGAGAGGGAAATGACGACTATTAACGACGGAGATACGAAGGAGACGAGTTTGATTAAGTATGGTGTAAAAAAGATGAAGTAACAAAAGTATATAGGGTTAGATTTGATTAAGGAACATAGGAGTGATAGATCATGAAATATTATACCTATGAATTGTTGAAAATTAAGATTATACTTGATGTACGATGATGATAAAGGTGAGAATTGAAGGTGATCAGCCATTGTTGTGATTAACTAAGGTTGCAAGAAGGACAACATTGGTGATGTGTGTGTTGTGGTGTTGTGTTTTTTCTGAATTCTTTTGTTGTTGACTTCAGTGATGTCTCTATATAATGTGACATTCGGAATAAGTAACAAGCTTTTTAGATAAGGTTTATTTATTTATTTTTATGTATTTATTCAAAATAAATAAATATAGGTTTTGTTATGATTTTATTTTTGCATGAAAAAATAACTAACTTATTTTTTTGTCAATTTGAAGACTTTCGATAAATATTTAATGATTATCTTTTAAGTTTTACATTTCATATCAATCGTCATCATCGTCCCCACCACCACCAATCAGTGTCGCCACCACCAACCCACCCAACAATACCACTACCAATCCTACCCACCAACACCACCACCAACCACCGTCGCCACCACTAACGCCACTCACCACCACCCACCACTACCGACCACGTACTGCCTCCACCACCAACCACACCCGCTGCCATCACCAGCACCGTCGTCATTACTGTCCCAACACACCGACTCTATAACCACCATGGTGGTGGTGGGCAGGGTTTGTGGTGGAAGGTGGGTGGGGTTGGTGGTAGCGACGGTGATTGGTGATGGTGGTAGACTTGAAGTGTTAAACTTAACGAATAATCATTAAATACTTAATGACCTCTCTTGATGAAGAAATTGAGTTGGCTACCTTCCATTAAAGAAAAAAAAAAAANCATTCACCAAATCTGTAGCAAAAAAAAAGGACTTGTTTTTCCTATTGACCTAGTCTCGTGGTTTGCTTGAAAAAAAAAATAAATAAAAAAAAAATAAAAACAAGAGGTTGAAAAATATTAAAATTTGACCATTTGGTCATTTAATAAAAAAATTCTTTGAAAATTTAAATAAACTTACTCTATAAATGCCTCAATATTTCTCTATTTTTATACATACTTTCAAACTCAATCTTTATTACATACTATAATCTACTCAACTTAAACAATGTCTCAAAAAACTAGCAAAATCAAAACACCAAAAACCCGACACTAACAAAACGTTCCAACACTGAGTTCCAATTTTCGTTTTAGTCGCTCAC
This sequence comes from Artemisia annua, assembly GCA_014162995.1. Classification (NCBI taxonomy): domain Eukaryota; kingdom Viridiplantae; phylum Streptophyta; class Magnoliopsida; order Asterales; family Asteraceae; genus Artemisia; species Artemisia annua. The sequence goes on along the minus strand of LBNU01028745.1, from coordinate 35,702 downwards.
CACCTATGAATTTTTAAACCGCAAGTTTTGTATACCAACCACAACAACAACAAAAACAACATCAACATCAACAACAACAACAACAACAACAACAACCTTTTTATAAAAATAATATGTTTCAACCTCCGTTTAACCAACCAATGTACTAACAACAACAACAACTCCACAAATGTTACACGATTCATCGTCACCACCACCGTACCGATCTCAAACTTCTCAACATTATTCTCCTGTTATCCGTTTCAATGTTGAGAAGGTAGAAGATTTGAATCCATTTCTTGGCAATCAATGTTATTCTCCAGCTCAAGATTCGGGTGGTCCATCCGTATCCATTAAAGACGACTCTCTCGTCGAATAGGTTGCAGTCATCACAAAGAAGGTGTTAAAAATACGTCAAAAATTCAAGATGACTACAAAAGAAAACGCTACACTTCCATAGACCCCAGCGTAAGAGTTAGCGTTATATAAAGCTTGGATAAATACGTCCGAAAATAGCATCAAAGGGAATGCTCAAAAGTGGGTTTTGGACGACTTTACTTGGTTACTTTGAGAGGGAAATGAGGGAATAAGAAGAGGATACGATTCCCTCAAATGTAAATGAAAAACTCGGATTTGTCCTAAAGTTGGTCAGTTTTGCGCGATTCACGATAATATAAAACAAAGGAACCAGAGTGGCGTAAATGACCAACTAATGTTCGAGCAAGCGGTAGTTGAATATCATGCGATGTACGGTCAGAGCTTCACACTGATTGAGTCGAGAAAACTTTTGAGAACATAAGAATTGACAAGAGATATAAATGCCAAAATTTTCAAAACCAAAGCCACTACAAATAAAAAGTCAAAGACATCAGAAACCACCTTCACATAACACATCAGACTCAACACATGGTAACTTTAATCTCAATAACGAAGCGGATGATTCAGAGGGGGAAGAGGTTCGAAAAGTTCGATCAATGGGCCGAGACAAAGGAAGCCCATGATTATTACTTAGATTTAAAGCAACGGCAAATCAAATTAGAAGAAAAGATGCGTCAGCGACAATTGAAACTGGAAGAAAAGAAGACTCAACAAAAGCAAAAAGAAATCAAGTTAAACTGTCAAATGTTCATGTTTCATCAAGAAAAACAAAAGAACAAATACATCTTGTTTTATCATTCTGCCGATGCCCATTTGTCTGGAAAATAATGAGAGACGGTGTTGGAGATGAAACGACATATAAGGGAGAAATATAATTTAGACTATTAGTTTAAGTTTTTAATTTTTATTGTATTATTTTTAATTTTATTTGGATTATAAATGTAATTTTTTTTAATTATTAATAAAATATTAATTTTAAAGTTTAAAATTGAAAAAAAAAAAAAAAAAAAAAAGTAGTGATGATCGCGATTGTCTTATTATGTTAAATTGGTTGTGAAATCGATTGTAGAGAGAAATCTGGGTTGACGTTGTGACAATAATAATCACGATTATGGCGTCCTATTTACACTTAGTGTTAATGAACCATGCACATGAAAGATTAGGCCTAAAAATCATTGTTTGTTATGTTTGAATTAGACTTGAATCTCCTATGATACATATTAATCGCCCGTCATCACTACATTTGATTTATTTGAATATTATTTTGTCTGCTCTTCTTCCCAGAACAAATCACATAATCAATACAAAATATTATTCTTCCATTTCAAGATAAATGTTAACTATAATAACATACAATTTTAACCAAACACAATTATTACACCAATTATCAAAGAGTATATTATTACAAATTTTAAAATTATTTTATTTATTATGAGTAAGAAGTAAATTTCTTTCAACAACTTTAAATAGTAAATGAACAGGTACTTGTTTTTAAAGAAGTAAGTACATCATAAAGGTCATTATTTACATTAAATAGTTGTTACTTATTAGACTTGTATTTATTCCACAATTAGACTTAAAGGAATAAGTTGAATTATTGTTGTTGTTATTATATATGGAGTTGTAATGATTCAAAGTTGTTCACTAAAAATTCCAAACAATAAGGATCAACTAGTGATGGTTCGATTTTTGTTTGTGTTTCAAATTATTATACCTTATACTCCCTCCGTCTCAAATTAATTGTCCATATTTCCTTTTTAGTGTGTCTCAAAAAAATTGTCCACTTTCCTATTTTAGTAAAAACTAGAGAATTTGGAAAAGGAATATTCCATTTATGTGGTTGAAAAATAAAATGGCCACACTTTTATTAAATCTTGTGATTTTTGTCCCATAACAATTATTTTGAGACGGATGAAGTAATTCTTAAGCTTTTACCACCTGTATGTTAAACTACACGACATTCATCAAAGTTTATGTACCTTTAACAACCTGACGAGACGTTTACAAATTTTAACCTTTTCCGGTTCCTCTTGATTAAAACACGCAAAAGGAGGTATTAAAATAATGACAACAATAATTTACACAAATTATTGACGTAGAATGTAGGAAACATAACTAGTCATTGATTACCGTACAAAAGTCTCATAAATCAAGCCGTTATTATTCAATGGATAGGTTGTTGGAGTTTTTAAGGGAACCATTGTATTTTAAAAAGACCATTTAACAAAGTGTGTACTTTTATAACTAACACATCAATTAGTTCTCTACTTAACAAAGTCATAAAAGATTAAAAATCATAAAGATAAGTTGCTTAGCAGCCATAGTCCATGTTTCTATCGATGTCCTCATTTTCGCCAATCTCGCCATTTGCGACTCCTACAAGGTGATGGGATGATGTAACACATGATTCCAACGTCATTGCTCGAAGTAATTTTCAACTTTGTGTGCTCGTTTGATGATTCCGAGATCAACATTTTGAGACTCATCGCCTCCCGCTTAGAGGAATGACGTAAACAAACTATCGTATCATGTAGTGATTATTATAACCAATATGATCAACGAAACCTAAGACCATAACGAACTAAGGAATAACATGAAAACCATAACTATCTCAAAGTTTCTATCAATTTAAGACTTTGTAAAAGAAAAATAATATTTTGTTAATTACTTTTAAGTGTACATACTTTGTTAAATATTTTTCTCAATTACCAGTGTAACAAAAAAACTCTACGTTGTTGGTACCCCTGAGAGGGGGGGATGTCGGCTTATGGCTTATTTGGTTTTGGCTTATTTTTCATAAGCTTATCTTTTTAGGCTTATTTGGCAATTTTTCTGTCTATATAAGCTTATTATGACATAATAAATATATATAAGTCAAAAAGTTTCAAATTAAGCCACAAAAAATGAGCTTATGATACATAATCCCATAACCAAATAAGCCATAAGCAGAAACGGACACTCCTAAAATGATTATAAGACCCTCCTTCTTTTTTTGTTATTATAAAACTGCGAAACAGCAAGTATAGAACAAAAAAATATAAAGTTTAACAAGTCAAAAGTAGTAAAACGTAAAAAATACACAGCAAACTATCAAATCAACCCAATATCATCATGAGGCTCTGATACTAATTATAGGATCTCATTTGGTATTAAATCTTACACATGAAATGGTTAGATTCTAGAGACAGTGGCGTAGAAAGAAAGAGAAAGAAAGGAGATACAGTGGAGAGCAAAAACGCACTTCACACACTAACTATGTGTATGATGAAATACAAATGGACTCCCACACCTCCTAACATGTTAGGAGGTGCAATATTTATGTAAATATGGGCTCCATGGGCCCTAGGCTCATTAGGACACTCAAGTACGAAGGAATTTTCCACTTAATTTAATTAAGGAAGGTTTCAGAGACAAAGGAACAAAGCAATGGAAAAGGAGAATGTCGATAAGCCATAAGTTTGGAGTACGAGGCTAATAGAGCTTGCTGGACACACCGAGTAATGGGCTTGGCCCATTACGCTATTAGTTTGGAATTTGGTTATGTATTTGGACTATTGGACATCGTATTAATTACATGTATTAGACTACTACAAGGTTCCTATATTAAGAATGGCCATCATTTTATACCCTAACAAAGATTACTTAAAGACATACTCACTACCTGATTACGCTAGGGCCAAACGTCGACAGATTCTTATATCAATCTTTGGATGACTTCAATTCATAATTATAGTTCACAACCCAATTTAGCACAAATCCAAGAGTGCACCAATGTGGACCATTCAGTTTTCAGTTCTACGGTTCTCCTTCTACCATTATCATAATTAGCATAGTTCAAGCCTTTATGGCCTTCTTAAAAGTCAGCATCATGATCTATGGACGAAAAAGTTCCACCAACCGCTATTATTTTATTAATAATACGACGCTCAATAACACAAAAAATGGGGCCTTGAGGTGGGACAAATGATTTAATGGTGACCATTTTAACACTTTTTTCCATACTTTAATCCTTGATGCTGATACCTCAACTAATAATCCTAAATAAGTGTGTATGCATTAATACACAAGAATGATCACCCACCTTATAGGTTGCCTAAGTTATGACATACGTTTATCTCAGACGTGGCAATATAGGTGGGTTGGGTATCAGGGTATGTAAGGGGTTCGTCCGTTCGATAAGGGTGCATGTTGAAACCGTGTATTTCTACTATGGGTCAAAAGGGTTGAACGGTTAGGCTGGACCAGGTTGTGCTGTAACAAAAAACCTTTCGCCAATTTTGATATGAAGACGACAACATACAAACAAATCCAAAAAGTCAAAAATTATTCCAAGATGTATTAGATCAAATATTAACTCAAGAACACAGTGTAGATGTAAACCACAAGAAACAGGCCACTGAAACAAATTTTGATGTAAGAACGTCTATCTTGCAGCAAACACTAAGAACATGCACCAAGGAACTCTACCATCCAAATACTAAATATATATTTTTAAGTCTTCCCATCAAGAACCAAAAGTAATTAAGGACAGTAACATTAGAGTAAGTTTATTAAAGATATAGAGAAACATAATATAGATTAATGCATTCATAAATGGAGTTGTGAAGGTACAAAACGTTGAAACAATGACATATTGATCATTAGCTTTATATACAGTATATGTTAAGACACTTGCTAAATCAAGTCAAACCATCAAATTACCCTTTAAGTTTTCCGTCATTCCATTAACCATACCGTAGACCGTAGTACATGCACATCAAGTGATCAAGGCACAGCGTGACGTATGTGGTATGATAAGGCCTAATAAAACACAAAATTCATAGGCACTTGGATCAGCTACCAAGTAAGTCAGAAAAGCAATGTGTAAATGCTCACAATCACTTTTTCTTCTGACTATATGATACGGTATATATTTAGGCCGTAAAACATGGTCATCACTAGCATTAGTGACTCGGTGAGAAACTTTTGCACATTATTTGGTGGCCATCCTTGAGGTTGGGCAAGAGATGAGAAAAATAGATAATTTCGAATCAAACTACCTTTTTTAATATACCAACTTGAACCAAATAAGAAGAATTTTTATATAAACTACAGTAATACTCATGTCAACAGAGAACATATCATGCGACTTTAATCTTTGTTTGGGTTGCAAACTTTGTCATTTTTGGTAGAGGCCTTAGGCCTACTTAATTGTGGGCCATAAAAATAACAGACGGAAAACAACTATTGATATTTGAGCCCAATTCTTCCTAGTATGATAAGAAACATCACCTTAGCCACGCGTGGTGATTTGATTTTTTTTTTCTTTTAAATAGTAAATTTAATACTATCTCCGTCTCAAAATAAGTGTTCAGTTTGACTTTTCAGAGTCAAACTGTTTCAACTTTGACCTAAACTATTTTTGTGGGCGTTATATAATATTTGATGCGGATCGGGTTTTAAGTGTATATTTTCAATGGTATAATTTTCAGCAAGTATTATATAACACAAAAAAATATTTAAGTTCAAAGTTGAACCAGTTTGATTCTGAAAAGTCAAACTGGACATTTATTTTGGGACGGAAGGAGTATCTTTTTTACCCTTTTAATTTACTTATTATAAATATCACAAAGATCATTCATTTTTGTGTAAATTACATGGATCGTCCTTGTGGTTTTCCAAAAATTAGCATCTATCATCCCTTATATGTTTTGCATTTACACTATGTTCTCAAGTTTGTTTTTTGAAGAAAAAGTAAAGTAAAAAAAGTAATGTAAAGAAAAATAAAGAAAGTGGTGGGTCCTTAACTTTCATCTCACTTATAGGATGAAACATAATAGAGTAAAAATACCAAGACTTTCATCCCTTCTCTCTTCACTCCACTTTCCTTCCTTCATTGAAAAAAACTCAAGAACACAACAATATTTTGTTTCACTCCCTTTCATCTCCAAAAAAAAAATAATAAATAAAAAAAAAAAAATAGAACATAGTGTTACAGTCCTTAACTTTGCAACAAATAGCACCCAAAGTCATTGGTTTCAACTTCTGTTAAATATCTCCGTTAAATCTCTCATGTTCCTTGCACATGAGGGTATAATCATAGTTTTACCTCTCTTTCTCTCTAATTGGTCTAACTTTAATAAAAGAAATAGTAAACACAAATGCCAAAACACTCCCAAACCATGTTCATATCTCTCCCTTTCATTATCTCACAAACACCATTAATTCCACCACCATAACGCATTTTTATTTTCAAAAATCAAGCACATGGACAAACCTTCATCATCATCATCACCTCTGGCCATCTCTACTAGAAGAAGACCATCAGAATCTACACATTTCTGTTTCCACGCATGTTGATGTGATTTTTGTATTGTTCCGGTGGTTACCACTATCTTTGAGATGAGAAAAACTTAACCCCTAAGGTTAATGACAAAGACATTAAGTATTTTTTTTTAAATAGGAAATTTAATTGTTTTATCCTTTTAATTTACTTATTATAAATATCACAATGCTCGTTCATTTTTTACTACATTACATTGATCGTCCTTGTGGTTTCCCAAAAATTGCATCTACCGTCCCTCATAGTTTCGTTTTGCATTTACAGACATTAACTTTGCAAAGAATAACACCCAAAGTCCTTGGTTTCAACTTCTGTTAAATATCTCCGTTAAATCTCTCATGTGTCTTGCATATGAAGATATAACAGTAGTTTTACCTCCCTTTCTCTCTAATTCGTCTAACCTTAATAAAAGAAATAATAAATAAATAGTAAACACAAACCCCTAAACACTCTCAGATCATGTCCATATCTCTCCCTCTGTTCATCTTACAAGCACCATCAAATCCACCACCATCGCACATTTCTATTTCCAGAAATCAAGCACACTAGACAAACCTTCATCATCATCATCTTTGACCATGTTGGACCTTGGATCTATCAACTTTATCACAAATACAAGCACAAATGTAGTAAAGATGGTGACTTGATGAATATATGTATGTGTTTTAGAGAGAGAAAGTAAGATGAAACTAGAGAGTATATTTCATATAAAACACACACTTACACACACAAGCACACCTTACAAATGAGAAGGTTTGTGCTTTAAATAGTTCCATCTTTGGAAGGATGGGCTTTACATTGGACATGGGCTTGGGCTTTGTTTAAATGACTATTACAAGGCTTTTCTAATAATACTTATAACATATTAGATTAACTAGCCCAACGCCCAAATGTCTTAACTTATTCTAACAAACGACACTAAGTATTTCTCGGAGTGAGAGGTCGATAGATTATGCAAGGTTCTCCGTGAGAATGAAACAAGTACCTTTTGAGAGATACCCGAGTGGCTAAGAAGGTTTAGTGCATTGCGTCACTGGGTCCATGACGTCTTTATCTTCAATACCGATGTCGCCTTAGCAACAACCAGTAGTATATGAATTGAACCCGGTGTCTGCCCTAAGGTTGAACATATGGAGGGCTATTTCTTTTCACCCTTTTCATTACTTTTCTTTTTAATTCTTCAACCCCTTCTTTCTCCTTTCATTCTTAATCCTTTTTTCAAATCATACCTAAGGACTTCTAATTCTAATCTATTGGAATTGTCCTTGGGTAGATCCCTTCGGCTCTGGCGGATCATAGGACGGTTTTTCTTAACCTTAGTCACCTTATATCACCATGACTATCCTATTGTTGCCATAAACCATTTGTTTGAAAATCTCTCAAAGTGTTTATGATTATAAAACACATTTTGTTAACACATTGAGAGTTTTGCAGTTTTGTAATACTCCCCCTTCACATGTGCTCATAATTTTTTTTTTTACGATAAATTTGCACATGTTGGGTAGAGTTGGCACTTTTTGAATTGATCGACTTTAAGTGAACAAGACCGATTCGAGACACGTTTACATCACTAGTTAGACTAGCTTGAAATTATTACCCGGCCTGGTCAAGTCCAAAGAAAGTTTCTCGAATTGGTACATTCTACATAGACAAATCCTTTTCGACACACGTTTACGTCGCTAGTTAAAGAGATACATTATCATCTTTTAGGTGACAACTAGCTCTAATAACTAACTTGAAGTTATTACCCGTCGAGGATAAGTCTTTTCGATTACTAACATTTTGTTTTCGTCAATTCTTGGGTCAATTCTGAGTCTAGTATAGACATTTAAGTCTTCTCGTGAGAGCTAGACATTCTGCCACAAACATTAAACATCTTTGATCACAATCACAAACATTTTAATCATTTGAATCACGTCTTCTCCCCCTCAAAAATAGCATAAAGTGACATTTTTGATATCAACTGATTAATTGAAAATGCTTTTGGAGAAAAAGACGGATTTGTTTTCGCATGAAATCGGAACATTTTTGTAGTTAAAATACTCCCCCTCAAAACTCGCATATGTTTTTGAGAATATTAACCTTTTTAGTTTAGAGGGAAGGAGTCTTCTTGAGCAAAATTCTGAAAAATTAATAAATTTCATATTTGTTGAATTTTGCATCAAGGTTTTTTGAAAAAACAAAGACTTCTCTTTGTTTGAATAGGAATGTCGCACTGAGGCGTACAACAGTGTCCATTTTTAGGATAAGTGCACTTTGTTAATGAAAATCATTTGGGCGTAGCACTTTCCTTTCTTTGAAAACTTGAGTTGTGCACTGTAAGGTGTACACAAGTCATTTTGATGATGAGCATCGATTTTGATAGATTTTGAAAATCTTTTTGAAAAAATCATGAAAAAGTCGTGCTCATAAGAGAATTTGTGTTTTTAGGATAAGTGCTCGAAAAGTATTTAAAACCTTTGTTTTGTGTAAGCACTTTCCTTTCTTTGAAGCGCGGGTCCTGAACTGATGTGTCCAGAAGCCATCATTTAAGTACGGGTTTCGTACTGAAGTATACGAAAGCCATTGTTAAGAAAAATTTAAGAGACGACATGTTTTAGAAAACAATTAAAAGAACTCTCACTCAAGCATATGTACATATCCGTGCTATTTTTGAATAACATTTCTAGAAACGTACATAATATCGATTATACGAGAGACATGTCGTGAGAAGAATATTTTTGGATTTTTTGATTTTATATTGTTTTTGGATTTTTGAAATTTTCTATTTTTGTATTTTGTTTTTGTTGGTTTTTCAAATTTTGTATTTTGTTTTTCAAAAATATTTACAGCGAAGAATTGAAGAAAGAAAAATTAAGTTTGAACAAGTAAAAGTGGAGATAAGAGTGGCATAAGATACGGATTTCCATATGCGAAGTTGGCATAAAATTCTTCTTTACCACATTGGGTGTATGAACCCTCATCACTTTTACAAGTACCTGCATCCACAGAAGATGAATTTGCACAAATAACAGTGTTAGAAGTACATGTTTCCTCACATTGAAGGCGTTCACTATCAACGGTTGTAGTGGTTTCTACTTCCTTATATCGATGATTTTCACTATTATTTGTTTTTGTGCAACTATCAAAAATCTTCCCTGTGGGAATCCATCTAAGACCAACTGTTTTAAAAACTCTTCCCGTAGGAATCCACCTAAGGTAAGATCTAGGCGTAGTTTTCTTTTCAGATGCAGCGAAAGTCTTAGTTTTTGAAAAACTACATCCTGTGACCTATTAGGTTTCTTATCTTTTTTCTTGTTCTCAACGGNTTTTGTGCAACTATCAAAAATCTTCCCTGTGGGAATCCATCTAAGACCAACTGTTTTAAAAACTCTTCCCGTAGGAATCCACCTAAGGTAAGATCTAGGCGTAGTTTTCTTTTCAGATGCAGCGAAAGTCTTAGTTTTTGAAAAACTACATCCTGTGACCTATTAGGTTTCTTATCTTTTTTCTTGTTCTCAACGGGGGATGTCTTAGTGGATTGTGTCCTGACACTTGATTTTCCTTTCGTTAGAAATTGTGCGATACATGCATCATGATTAGCTGAAAAGACACATTCTTGACATGTAGGACAAACAAATTCAACATTCTTGTTTAACACAGCAATTTTAACTTTGTCGCTACCATCTTTAGAATTCCTGGTGTTGCATTCTACTTGCCTACCAGTTTCTTTTGCACAACTGCTCTTGGATGTAGGCCAATCCCTAGTCTTTTGTTCATTGTTCCTAGGTAATGGTTTACTACTACTAGCAGTGCCTTGAAAGCTTGTAGAATTCACCACCTTAGGTTTTGTACCTAAAATTCCTTCTTTTTGATGTTGTGACTTTTTCCTAGCTTCTTCTAGATGCTGATTTTGGACCATGTCATTAGAACCAATAGATTCCTTAACTGTTTTTGTGGTCACATTCGGTGTACTATTCCTAGAAGAGCCAGAAGTAAGCACATTTGCATTTTCAACAATCTTATCAAAATCTTTTTGCTTGGGCAAAGGTTGTGGAGTGACTGGTTTTGTCAAATCCTTTTTCTCATTGACTTTTGGAGCAAACCGGGAAATTGACATTTTTTGTTTTTCAACCGTTTTTGAAGCATTTGGTATCTCCGAAGTCGATGGTTTTGCAAACTTAGTATCCACACCCTTTCCTTTTTGACTTTCTAGCTGAGCCCTCAAAAGATCATTTTGCTCTTGCAAGTTCTTGAAGTCACGCTCATACGACAATTTGTCATACTTGCATTCTTCCTTTTTCCGATCAAGTTGTTTAAAATATGACACGTTTTCTTTTTCAAGTTTAATAAGAGCATTTTCATATTTTGAAACAATTGCAGAAGTCTCAGTTCGAAGTCTTTCATCATCCTCAACAGAATATGTTTGCAAAATAATAGACATAATATCAGTAGACATAACAGCTTCGAAGAGAGAGTCATTTAATCTTTCCAAAACTTTCATGTTTTCACAAGTTTCATTAGCTTCCTTTACCAGGATTTGTGGTCCTTGACAAAGTCCGTTGTTTCTTTTAACAAAGCATTTTCAAGATGAATTACTCTCGCACTGATGTTATACAGTGGGATTGTAATTTCTATTTCAAACACCTTTTTCTGCTCTTTATGAAAACTCGAATGCCAATTGTTAATACTGATTGTGGTTTTTGACTCAACAATCTGTTGAAGAACTTTAATTGTCTTTTTCACATCATCAAGAATGTCTCTAGTTTCACTTGTGCTAAAAGGATTGTCTGACGACATTTGTTCCAGTTTTGAAAGATTTTTAGAGAAACTTGTGGTTTAGAAAAAAATTTCTTAACAACTGACGTTTTGAAAACATTTGGTGTTTGTTTTTGAGGGACAAAAGTGATTCCATTAATTTTGTTCCATTTATCGTAATTAATTGGTTTCAAATCTGGATTCTTTTGTTTCATTTTATTTTGACTCTCTTCAGCAAGAGCTATTGTGTCATCATAATCACGTACATAAGGAGGATCATGTTTAACATATAGCACATTTCCATTATACAAACTATTCTGAGCTTCCTGAGCTTTCTTGAGAAGACAAGGAGTTTTGTTACCAAGAGCCATTTTATGTTTTGTATGGTAAATCGGATCAGTTTGATTTGTAATCATATGAATTGTTTGACTCGAATGACCTGTCTTCACCAACAAATTTTCCAACTTTTTGACCATGTTTTGTGACTCAAGGATTTCATTCAAAAGCTTATCTTCTTTCGTTGCAAAGTCTTTTTTCAACTCATCCCGTTCTTTTTCAAGATTGGTGATGAGACGAAAAATGTTATGTTTTTAGGGGTCGGTTTGAGTCCTAAGTCGTATGTTTTTGGTTTGGATTTCACCCAAAGTCGTTTCTTTTCTCATTTTAGGTACTTTTGAAGGGAAAATCACAAAAGAAGAATTTTCGGGCGTTTTCGGAGTGAAAAAGTGCGGAAAACAACAAAATCTCAAAAGACCCTAAAGATCACAGAAGGTGACGCCGTCACGCTCTACTAAGTGACGCCGTCAGGAACAAGTGAAGTCCAGAAGTGGAAAAAAGACTCGTGACGATCCAGAGAGTTCGTAGTGTAAATTGTGACGCCGTCAACCAAGGCCGTCAGATCTGGAACCAGCAATTATGACCACGTCAATCAAGGCCGTCAGGAAACCCTAATCGCCAAGCTGACGACGTCACCTATTGGGCTGACGCCGTCAGCCCGCGTTTTCTATATATATAGAACGTTTTTTCTTATTTTGTGAGGAATTTTTGGAGTGGAGAACTTTAGGTTAAACCCTAGTACGTGTATACAGACCTTAGAGGTTATCCTAACCCCTCTAACTTGCATTGTTTAATCCAAGATTAAGTCTTTATTCATACAAATAGCTATTGTTGTGTGATATATGCTTGTGCTTGTCTTTCTTTCAATGCTAGCTAATTTACTTTTGTTTGCTTAGATCTAATGAAACCTAACTATTGATTATCATGTGATGTGTATGTTGTGATGTGTTTGGGTGAATGTTTCATCTACGTAGACTAGAAAACTGCTTAATCTCCTATACTGTAACAAGCTTGAACCTTTAGAAATTGAATCGTATGGCGTTAATCGATTTTAAAGGTAGTATTTCATGCATATTGCTAAATCGGTAGCTCATGATAGGATGCTTGACGTATCGTCAACAGTGAGGTAGGAACTTATAGAGTTAGGGAATGACGCACTCCCTACGAGCTGTTAGAATACACCCGTCATCCACGCAAACTCAACATACTAATTACATGGAAAAGATAGTTAAGTGGAGTAGGGGGGGTGGGGTTGATGAGGAATCTAGAGTGTGAAGAGTGCACTAGCTCGTCAGCCAGTGAGTAGGTTTTGGAAGAGAGCCAAGAAGATGTAGCAGAAAGAGGGGTGGTATGTGAGTTGAAAAGAAGTCTAGGAAGTATGCTTTGGTTAGTGGACTAGCAGAGCGGTGAAGGGTTCCGGGCCTCTCCTCAGAGAGACAGAGGATTTTACTGTATCTCTCTTT
>LBNU01028745.1:3516-16693 GCA_014162995.1 Artemisia annua | reverse complement strand
TTATGAGACTCAAGTAAAATCAAATCTCTTAGTCCTCCAAACAAAGGCACCCAACTTCTCCCTTTGTAACACAAAGTTCCATCCGATCGCTTCTCCAACTTCTCCTTCTCGATCATTCCATCAAGTTTCTCTTCCTTGAGATCTCCTTGTCTCACAACTTCCTCTTGAGCTTGCAAAATCTGGGCGGGTAAATTCGAATTGATCGTCATCACCAAAGCTCGAACTCGTAGTGGCTTTAACCGTTCCTTTCGGCTCAAAGCATCAACCACAACGTTCGCTTTTCTAGGGTGATATCGAATCTCGCAATCATAATCACTCAACGTCTCTAACCATCGCCGTTGTCGCATGTTCAACTCCTTCTGATCCATAATATGTTGTAAACTCTTGTGGTCGGTAAAGATAACACACTTCGTACCGTTAAGGTAGTGTCTCCACAACTTAAGCGCAAAAACTACAGCTCCTAACTCCAAATCATGAGTGGTATACTTCTCCTCATGAGTCTTAAGCTGTCGGGAAGCATAAGCTATAACCTTCCCTCGTTGCATCAAAACTGCTCCTAATCCTTGATACGAAGCATCACAATAAACCTCAAAATCTTCTACTCCATCTGGCAAAGCCAATATCGGCGCGCTACAAAGCTTCTGCTTCAAAATTTGAAATGCTTTCTCTGCTTCATCTCCCCATTCATACTTCTTATCCTTGTGAGTCAACGCTGTCAACGGTTTGGATATCTTGGAGAATCCCTCAATGAATCTCCTATAATACCCAGCCAATCCTAGAAATTGACGAATTTCTGTGGTGTTAATAGGCGTTGCCCAATACTTTAAATTTTTGTACATGATATCAAGAGTAATACTTGATCAATAATGATTTCTTGTTGTGGTGTATGAATTTAAAGACATGTGGTGTTCACAAAGGACCCTTTAACATACAACTTGATTAAGTCGAGTGTTTTATGCATTGAATTTTGGCTTCGTTGAGCTTTGCTAGGGCACTTCAACTTGAAAAAAATTGATTATCTTATGATGATTCATCTAATTAAATTTCTAAAACGAGTCAGCAAACCCTAATATAAGGTGATCTGTTACTCTACGTCAACAGAGCAACATGAAATCTTGAAATAAATTGTTATCATAAATATACATCTAAAACGAGACTGAACCATAATGTTGATAGAAAAAATCCAACAAATACGTATGTGATCCATTACCGGTGAGCAGTACACATTGGTGTAATGAAATAAGTCGTTATCACTAAATTAAGTGGTATATTGAACTATAAATACACGTCTTGTGAATTTCTAGATATCAAACCCTAATACTTAATGCGATTGTTTACCAACTCTAATATTGTCAGCATTGCACCATGACGTAATAAATTTAGAATTTATCATGCTAAATGTTTTAAAACATTGATCTATCCAATCATAGATATATCTATTAATTTCTAAAACAAGTGACCAACCTCATACGTTAGGTGATCCTTTTATTGAGCTCCAACCCTTCGGCATCACTACACTTTGAAGTAATTAAAAAAAAAAGTTGTATATCTATATGTTAGATGCTAGAGAGTTGTCTTTTGATAAATATAATTATAAATTTTTTGACACGGTTGCTAAACCATAATACATAACATTTTCAGCTCCAAACTTTCACTTAGCAGTGCACCATAATGTAGTAAAATAATTTTCAAGAATTCAAGTTTCAAGAAAAAAATGCACTTTTTATAAAAGTAATATAGATATGGATTTTGCAAGTTTATCAGATTTAACATACCCCTTACTATCAAAGGGTGTACATTTAGTAGAAATTCATAAAATAATTAAAGATTCAATTGATATATTCTAGTTATTTCCAATGTTTTTAATAGGAGAACCAATATACGTATAAAAGTCAATCAGTGGGGTTGAATAGTTTTAACAGTCTTTTGTATTAATTACAAAATTGTTTAGTCCAAACATTAAACTATCCATTCTAGTAAAACAAGTGACCAACCTCATACGTTAGGTGATCCTTTTATTGAGCTCCAACCCTTCGGCATCACTACACTTTGAAGTAATTAAAAAAAAAAAAGTTGTATATCTATATGTTAGATGCTAGAGAGTTGTCTTTTGATAAATATAATTATAAATTTTTTGACACGGTTGCTAACCATAATACATAACATTTTCAGCTCCAAACTTTCACTTAGCAGTGCACCATAATGTAGTAAAATAATTTTCAAGAATTCAAGTTTCAAGAAAAATGTCACTTTTTATAAAAGTAATATAGATATGGATTTTGCAAGTTTATCAGTTTTAACATACCCTTACCTATCAAGGGTGTACATTTAGTAGAAATTCATAAATAATTAAAGATTCAATTGATATATTCTAGTTATTTTTTTTTTATTTTTTTTAAATATATATAATTCTTTCATAAGAAAAAATTTCATTTTAAAAAAAGAACTATCTTGTAAATGGTAATCGTTAAGCTTAGAAAATACACCATCATGAGAATTTTGTATCCATCAATAGACGAGCACTTTGATATACTTTCAACAATTTTTTTTTCNTTATTTTTTATTTTTTTTAAATATATATAATCTTTTCATAAGAAAAAAGTTTCTCATTTTAAAAAAAAGACTATCTTGTAATGGTAATCGTTAAGCTTAGAAAATACACCATCATGACGAATTTTGTATCCATCAATAGACGAGCACTTTGATATACTTTAACAATTTTTTTTTCGTTCTTTTATGGTATTAAATATTACAAAATTAGAAATTACATGTAACTTGCTATGTGAGCTTTAAAGTTCAATTCACATATAACTTGTGATTTCAAAATAACACATGATCTTTCAATTATAAAATCACATGTAATTTTACACATCCACATGTGATTTTTCATTAAATAAATTTCAACACTCAGAAGAAAGAATACTTCATTTTTTTCGAATGTATGTTAAGTGTCTTTCTAATAAGAGATGATTTTATTCTCATAAATTGGTGCAATAGTTTACTTAACGCATAAAACACTTTATAAAGATCTTAATGAAGTCAGTTTACTTCCCTGATAAACGATAATTTATAACACCGATTTTACTTTTTCTATCGACTTAAAGTAAGCAGATACGACAATAACATGTACCCTGTTATTCATGAGTCATCCATGTGTTCCATATTCTAATGCGTCTTGATATATTTACTACCTTATATATTCTATTAATTACATACCATACTTATTATACGTATTTCTGAAGTCTCTTCGTGAACCAAAGACTCTAACGTAGGAGGTTCAACAGTTTATCATAAAGTTACGTAAGTATGTAAAACTATATTCACCTCCAATCAATCTCCTCCTCAACATTCTTTCCAATTTATTAACATATATTGACAATTATCATTCTAACTTAACAAAGATATAGTATAGGAATCAATATAATAAATGATAAATATATAAAAACATAATAGACAGCGAAAGAGTAGAATATAGAACACTACAAACACGTAGCATATTAGCAGACGCAACACCTATCAATATAATAACACATACAGCACACATAGACATATTGTAGAATAACTTATCTGATTAACATGGCAAGTAGTTATTTAAAGACCCATATTGATAGGTTCCGCTAACAACAATGATAACAAACACCTCTTGTGACCTATAACCCAATAACTACCATAAACAAACGTTTCCACTTCCAATTTCATATATTATATTAGAATAAATTATAGTAATGTACAAAGTGATGTTTTAGTATACAAATACAATATATAATGAACAATAATCAAACATCGTATTACAATGGAAAATTCAAGTCTAAAATAACATCTCGGTCTCGCACAGCCTCAACAATTGTACGTCGTCACTCCATACAAGGTAATATTATACAAGTAAGACAAGTTAAAATACAATACAATAACTAATCTCACTTTGACTGAGATTCATCACGAAGTCATTATATTATGAATCTTCTCGATCATTGTCCAATATATTATCACTGGACTAGCATGTTAATATCATTCTAATGGAGTGGATTTAGTTATTTTTAACTAGCCTCTTCTTCCTTATCCAATGTATGATGTAATCAGTCCATAATTTGTTCT
This sequence comes from Artemisia annua, assembly GCA_014162995.1. NCBI lineage: Eukaryota > Viridiplantae > Streptophyta > Magnoliopsida > Asterales > Asteraceae > Artemisia > Artemisia annua. The sequence goes on along the minus strand of LBNU01028745.1, from coordinate 12,598 downwards.
GTTTGTGTTGTTTGTGCTCATTCCGTCTTGTTCACAACCGAAATTAACGCTAGTATCTGCAAGGCTTCATTATATATTATCCCTTCTTAATAGAATACGAGGAAACATAGATGAGAAATAATACTACTATCCTCTGGTATTAAATCTACCAACCACAATTATATTATACATTAAAGAATATCAGAACTCCAAAAATCGCATATCCGCATCTAATATTGTAATTATAATGACTATTCTATTCATAAATACGGATACTATATTATACTAAATTATATCTTTTCTACCTCCAAGAATGGCTTATTATTCAATTCTCAATATATGAATACATTTAATCGGATTATTGTATTATATACAGATAGATTAGTCAAATGTATAGAATAACTTAAATTAAGATAGTGATGAAGATGTATATTAGATGTATCGTTATTGTTGTAACTTCAAGAAAATCAAATAAAAACTGATGTTTAAAGTAATTAGTATCTATAGCTCTTCCACACCAATGTAACCAAGGTGTATGTATATCTATGTGGCCTCCTTCTCTCATGCGCCTTATATCCAAGCAAATCCTTGTATTATCAACCATCAATCCTATCTGATTTTCAAAACCATCCAATAATTGTAAAGGAGGAAATGTAACTATTTGTAAGTTCTACACCCTTCCAAAAAAAATACTCTTCACTTAAACTCATTTAATAATCTAAGAATAAGAATAGGTTACGAGTGAATGAGAAGTTAATACCATCTATAATGAAAGTCTATATTGAATTCGATCCCTGACAATAATATCAAAAAGACGGTATTATGAGAAAGTCGCACGAAATGATGGCTAGAGAGAACTATTTGGAGCCTCGATCTCTAGAGCATGGCACAATTGCACACACAGAAATCACAGTAATAAAGTACGTATATAGGAGTTCTGGTGCTATATATTATTTATCTGTGTCTTCATGTATGTTTCTATTTTTTGGATGTATTTTATAGTATACGATAATGCTCTGCAAGCCAGACTAACTACTTTATTCAAAATTCAAACATAGTATATTGGTCAATTAGCATGAGGCTTGTAATTAAAAAGAAATATCTGGTGGATGTATCTAACATTATGCTTTGAATTCATATTTTTTCTCACATATCTTCTTTATGACCATTCTCCGTTTTTTTCCTATTCCATATATGTTATGTTGCATATGGCAATTGTAGACTTCCTCCAATATGATTATATTATAGTATACATAACACTCTGATATATAGTTCTTATTACAATTACAAAAGTCAATGAAACACAATAATTTTATCAGGTTAGGTTTTTGGACGACTGTCGAAATGTTGTGCGAAATAAACTAGATCACTTAGTAAGATATAAGGTCAATTCTTGACATTACTATTTCTTTCAATGAGATTACAGAATAAAAAATGCATTTGGGGATTCTCGCTGTAATGTCCATTACTACCATCAATGCTATACGTCCGCGATGGACGCTCAAAATAACCACTCAGAACAATGTGACATACACATTATAGACATACATTACAACGATATGGACGTAATTAATAATATTGCATCCAGATCTTAGACAAAAGGTGGTATTTAATCAAATTATAATTCAACAATTAATGTATTAAATCTGTTGGATGATAAAGATGATCTATGCAATTTAATATTTATAAAACCATAGTATTATAATTTGTTGTGAGTGGTTTGTAAGAAATGTGGAGTCTGCAGGTAAACTACGAGTCAGTTATCCTCCTGCGAGATAAATTGGAAGTGTAATGAACAGCTCTTCTAAATGAAGTAAAACAAAGAAATTGTAATTACTTGTGCTTCCACTGAAGTGCTCTAGTCTAATATGGTGGAGTCTGGAGTTGGTGAGAGTAAACGGATCAAGGAAAAAAAGACCGAATTAGCGTACACAAAGTGTGAAATTATACTTATAACAACATTCTAGTGAGTTATAGGTGGTATGGATTACAATTAAATATGTAATAAGCAACATAATTCGTATTACTTAGTATTGTCATGTGCAACTGTGATGACGTCAATTTTGGAGTTTCACATATTGCTAAAAATAACTATCTAATGATTTATGACAGTATTTAATTGTCCCCTTGTTTGTTTCCAACAATTGTAGTTATGTTCTGCACTGGCGTGATAATTACAGTTTACCAGTTAGATATTAAAAGAGTTGATGCAAATAACCTTCCTTTTTATTAGAGTTTAACCCTGATCTCATTTGTGTATAATTTATCATTTTCTATATTAAATCAAGAATTCCTGCAAAAATGATCATAATATAAAAACCATTACGTTCGAATAAAGATTATGAATGAGTGATATGCTTAATAGTCAAATGAATTAACTTATGTTGAAGAAAATTGATGATTCTTTATATTAACCATTTAAAACTTAAGCATAATCAGTGTCACTATATCTTTAACATCTACTATAATGGAAAAAATGGTCATTAACTTGAAAAAAAAGTATGATCTCTCTCTTTTTTTTTCGTTCTTTTATGGGTATTAAATATTACAAAATTAGAAATTACATGTAACTTGCTATGTGAGCTTTAAAGTTCAATTCACATATAACTTGTGATTTCAAAAATAACACATGACCTTTCAAATTATAAATCACATGTAATTTTACACATCACATGTGATTTTTCATTAAATAAATTTCAACACTCAGAAGAAAGAATACTTCATTTTTTTTCGAATGTATGTTAAAGTGTCTTTCTAATAAGAGATGATTTTATTCTCAACATTGGTGCAATAGTTTACTTAACGATTAACACTTTTAAGATATACAACTTTGATAAAAGAGGATGTAAACGATTTTTTTTTGATTAATTGAAATATGAGTGTTTATTATTGTTTCATTTTATCTTTATTTTTATTATTTATTTATTTATTTATTTTTTGATCTTGTTGAACCAAACTCTACGATCAAATAAATATTAGTATTAATTATGTATTTTCTTTAGTTCTTCCTTTATTTATATTTGACAATTACTTTAACTTATACAAGTATAGAGTTAGGATCAAATAAAAAGAAAAAATAAAATGAGAAGAGTGATAAGAAACTACAACCACATATTTCAGATGCACCTACAAAAATACAGCTATATAGATTAATGTCGTCGCAACACAATGATAACAACCACTTTGCTTAACCCAAATAAAACACTTCATTTTCATAAATATGTAATTTGTAAAGTGAGTTTTAGTAACAAATACAATATAGACAAGTATCAAATTATACAATGGAAAATTCAAGTCTAAAATAACATCTCGTTCGCACCTAATATACAAGTATAAACATAAGAATAAACAATCATATTCTCATTTGAAGTTTAATGATAATAATGAATTTCATTCATTGCCAAAACTGATTAATTAAACATCAATGGTGGATTTAGTATTTTTATTACTCTTTTATCAATGTATGTTTAAGTTATTTTTTCTTTTGTGTTGTGTTCCCACTTAGTTCAAATTTAAATTAGGTATTCAAGGTATATTAACATTTAATAATCGGGACAATAGTAAATATCTACCCTACATTAATATTAACATTCAAAAAATCGCATATGATCTATTTGTTATAATGACTATTCAATAATAGGAGATAACAATAATCTCTATAAGTATATCAACATTAATATCTTTATCGGATATGGACTAAATCATAATTTTGTCAAAAAGAATTAATTAAAAGGTGAGAGTAATAAATTTTATTGTTGAATAAGAATTCAATGAAAAATATGTAGAATGATGATGTCACACACCAACCAAGTGTAAATTCATGGCTTTTTAGCCTTTATATACAAGCAAAATCCTTGTATTTCAACCATCAATCCTTCTATTTCAACCATCCAATATTAGTATAGTTTCAGGTGTCACACCTTAAAAAAATGCTTAATTTAAACTTTTCTAATAGATATATCTTATATGAAGTTTTAATCAAATGAAGTTATAATTGAATTTGTTGCAGGTAATGGAGAACGCACGAAATGATGGCGAGAACTATTTGGACCTCGATTCTCTAAGACCTTGTATAAAGAAATCACAAAAACGTTTGAGGGGTATATTTTTTGCTTTATGTTTTGTCGGGTTTTTGGTGTTATTTATAGAGTCATCTTGTTTTGTATTGAGAGCTTTTTAAATTATTTTCATAAGTTGAATCAATCTTTTTTTCTCGTATTTTCTTGTCTCGTTTTTATTTTTTTTATTGTTTATGTTGCATTGCAATTGTAGCTTCCCATTGATTATTGTAAATGACATTTAAGTTCTTATTAAATAAAAGGTCAATGAAACAATTAATTTCAGTTAGGGTTTTTGGCCTGATGTTGTGCGATATACATATAGATATAGTCAATCTTTACTATTTCTTTTCTAATTACAGAAAAAATGCGGATTGGGGATTCTGTGTATGCTCCTCTACATCTTGTCCGCGAGAACATAATACTACCTCGTGTTCTCCATAACATTGAGCGTTGCACCATTTGCAAAAGGTATTATAAATTATTCATTTTTATCTTATGTATCTGCATTTTATATTAAAACTAGCTAATTAATTTGTTGTTGAGGATTTTGTAGGAATGTGGAGTCTTGCAGACTGGGTCGTTGTCCACGCGAGAAAATGGAAGAAGACCTTCTAATGAATGAATCTTGTGCTTCCACATGCTCTAGTCTAAATGTTGAGTCTGGAGTTGTTGAGAGTAAGGACAAAGGAAAAAAGACCGATTAGCAATATAGCATTCTAGTGAGTTAAGTGGTTTGGAACAATAATATGTAATAGCAACATAATTCGTATTACTTAGTATTGTCATTGCAACATGTGATGACGTCAAGTTTTGGAGTTTCACATATTGCTATAAATAAACTATCTATGATTATGAGGAAATTAAATTGTCCCTTGTTTTGTTTACGATTTGTTATGTTCTGCACTGGCGTGATATTACAGTTTAAGTAGATATTAAAGTTGATGCAAATAACTCCTTTTATATTAGAGGTTTAACCCTGATTCATTTGTTTTGTATATATTAATCATTTTCTATATAAATCAAGAATTCTCTGCAAAAATGATCATAATATAAAACCAACGTTCGATATAAAGATTAATGAATGAGTGATATGCTTTAATTAGTTTTCAAAGAAATACATATGTTGAAGAAATTGATGATTCTTTATATTAACCATTTAAAACTTAAGCATATCAGGTCACATATCTATACTATCTATAATGGAAAAATGGTCAAACTTGAAAAAGTTGAGTCTTGAAAGTTGAGTATTGAAAGTCAAATGTGAGAGAAAATTAATGCAATTACTCCCTCCGTCCCAAATTTATTGTCCACTATTGACTTTTTTAGTCTTTCTTCTTCAACTTTGACCTTAAATATTTTTATGGGTGTTATATAATATTTGATGCAAAATATATAAATTGATTGGGTTTTAAGTGTACTTTTCAATGGTATAATTTTTCGTCAAGTATTATATAATAAAAAAAATATATTTATGGTCAAAGTTGAACCAGTTTGACTTTGAAAATTCAAACTGGACAATAATTTTGGGATGGAGGGAGTAATACTCTTATTAAAACACCTCATTATTTAAAAGTACAATGATTTATTCACATTGTACAACTAATTAAAAACATATCTACCAAATTAAATACAACAAATTAAAACACAAACCGGGTTGACCCGGGACACTTCAAACCCGGCAGGTTGACCCGGTTTAATTTGACCCGTTTTCGACCCAACCTAGCAAGTTGACCCGGTTTAAATCAACCCATTTTTCGACCGGAACGGTTCAACCGGTTGAAGTTTCAAAACAGTATCCATTACTTAAAAGTACAATGATTTATTCACATTGTACAACCAATTAAAAACATATCTACCAAATTGAATACAACCAATTAAAACACAAACCGGGTTGACCCGGGACGCTTCAAACCCGGCGGATTGACCCCGTTTAATTTGACCCGTTTTCGACCCAACCTAGCAAGTTGACCCTGTTTTAATCGACCCATTTTTCGACCAGAGTGGTTCAACCAGTTGAACTACCCGGGTCGAACCGGGTTTTAAAACATTATTCATTACTTAAAAGTACAATGATTTATTCACATTGTACAACCAATTAAAAACATATCTACCAAATTAACTACAACCAATTAAAACACAAACCGGGTTGACCCGGGACGCTTCAAACCCGGCGGATTGACCCGGTTTAATTTGACCCGTTTTCGACCCAACCTAGCAAGTTGACCCGGTTTAAATCGACCCATTTTTCGACCGGAACGGTTCAACCGGTTGAACCACCCGGGTCGAACCGGGTTTCAAAACATTATTTTTCGTTTATAACCTATAAACTTTTTTATCAATAAACTATCTATCGCTATAAAATCCCGTTGCTATGCACGGGTACTCGTCTAGTAATATAGTAATATGTGTAATGAACTTTTATATTCTTATACCCATAATATTTGTGTCGCATGTAGATCATCATATATTTAGAACAAACATTTTTTTTTAAATTTAAATGATAGCTAGATACACATATTTCATTTGTAGAATTTATTTTTGTTTAGTAGTTGTTATTATGATCAAGATCAAGAAATATAGTATAAGAATCAATGGTTTGTTCACTAAAATACTAAGTGGTTTAATAAATTTGTGAATATTTCTGTTTTATAAAAACAAAAGTGTTTTAATAAATTTGTGAATACGTATTAATTTTAAGAATGAATAAAAGAAATGCGATGAAATCATGACAATATGATCTATGCATACATTCAAAATATGTAATATTTGAATTATTTTGGAAACACTTATTATATCGTGCCAAGGTTTATGAGTAGAGAAATGATATGTACATATCGTGTTTTTATTGGTACACATAAAAGTAAGTTGAAAAGAGATTAAAACCCTTGCATGTTTTCCTCCAATTTTTCCCGTTATATTTTCTTGTTTTTGATCCTCGAAACCTCAGTAAGCTAGAAATTATCTTGGTGACTGTTTACTAATTTTGTAGGTGAGCTATAGAACTATATTTTTTGAACAGAAATCATAATTTTTCAAAATTTCATCGTCAATAAAAAAAATAGCAGCATATAAAAATATTACGAGTATAAAGTTACACTTGTTGTTAAGACTACTTAACACCTCCTCTGGTGTGTTCTTACTAATTATCCAAATTTTACTTGCTCAAAGGATTAAATGCTGAAAAATGCCATCCAAAATATAGTTACAAGTACAAATTATCCCTATGAATAAAAAATTACTTAATACAAGCTCTGTTGTAAAAATCGGTCCAGGCGGCCGATTAATCCCCGCATAATCGCTGATCGCTCACTAACCGCCTTGATTTATCATAATCGGCCTATTTAAAGGTACTTATTGACTTATTCAATTACCATAACACAATAAGTTTATGATAAAGCTATAAGCTTTTTTGAGAAGCTTAGTAAAAAGCCTCTGAACTCACAACTAATTCTATCATAGCTTAGTGTGTTTTTAGTAAAAACACAAATATTAAGTGTAGAAGTTTTCAATAAAACATATAAAAAAATAAAAAAAAAAAAATAAAAAAAGTTACTAAAAGTTGGTGTGTATAACAAAAAAGTTAAACCATAAAAAAGGTTACTAAAAATTATCAGCTAGATAAGGCATAAGCCAAAGTTCTGTTGAGGTCTCTTCCAGATTCTATCGAGAAGCAAAAAGAGGTTAACACATAAATTATAAGTATAGAAGAATGGTTGTATCTCACATCCGTGATTACCTACTTAATAAAATTATCGCAGTATAGTAACGTAATAACTTGATTAAAAACTATATATGCTTGCTTAATAATTCTCATATACATACTTTCATTCCTTTACAACGGCCAACTATTACGCGTTTTTTTTTAATGAAATATTACGTTAATGAATAAAGTTAGGTTATCACCTACATAGTTTTTCTTTTTTTGATTTAGAAGGTGATTGTTATCAAATAAGGATTGTGATGCGTGCATTTTTTATATAATTTAAGGAAAACACTTTTTAAATTAAAAAATAACTATCTAACCCATTTTTTTTTATTTATTTTTTTTTTAAATAATTAGCTTTGTATAGTGTTTTTAACTGGCAGACATGTTGAGATTGATATTGATGTTATTGTTAACTTTAGTTATTGATATCATGTTGTACAAAATGTGAGAATTTAGTAGCACATAATGAGCGTTAATGAAGTTAAAATATGCTCCGTAAAGTTTTTAAAATGTTTTTATGGATATTCATATATATTTTAAATAACAATTTCATGAGTCATTGTTATAAGTAGAATCGCATATATTTATTTTCATATCAAAGTAACTCGTGCTTATCATTTGATATTTATATTCCCGTTACTAATAATTTAGCCCTATATAATATTCAAGCCCGTGTACGTATAAATTAAACTTTTAAATAGAATAACATGAGTCCTTATTTAATAAAAAAGTCTTATGGATGAAAGTCTACAACTAACAATATTAAAACTAATTCGCATATTTATAAAATTTTGTAATTTAAATAGATGAAAGTCCCAGTCTGAAACTAATACTAAAACTCATGTCATTTTAAGCAAAGTTCATAGTAAGTATAAGGGGTATAAAGTGTAAGGGGTTATTTGTGTTTTTTCTAAAGTTATTAAAAAACATGGAAACTTGTATTTTACACTTAGCTCCATATATTTTATGTAAATTCAACACTAAAGTTTTGTTAATTACTTCATCTTTTTTTAAGTTTTTGTTTTCATAAATTTGACACCTATATTTTCATTTTTTTTCTTAACCAAATTTCTCCCAAATTTATTAAGTTTGACCAAAATCATTTAATTTTGACTTTTTATTGACCAATCTCATATTGCTCGATTTCACCTACGTGGCAAAATCGAGCTCTCCTCTATTGGTTAATTTTTTTTTCAATGAGAAAGGTTTTGCAAAAACACTTCGAAATGATGTAATTCTTTATTATAATAAAGATATAACTATCAATTACAAATAAAAAGATGACACTTCGAAATGATGTAATTCTTTTATTAAGTATCGCTGCTGCTGTTTTTTT